>NDGN011558770.1:0-23913 GCA_002564285.1 Tympanoctomys barrerae
TTTTATCCTCAAATCTTCTACTACCAGTCAGTGATGCATTTGCTGCTGTAGTGGGACAATGTAGAAAGTGATTTCTGCACTTAAGTTTCAAAATGATGTGTCAAAAGTCTACACAAGTGTGGGCCCTGAGAACTCACAGAACAAGGAACAGTTTTGGGTGGTAGAGATTTCCACTTGAGCTCAGAGCTTCTTGGGGCCAGAGAGAGGACTGCAGAGAAAAGCCACATCAAGATACCAAGCACTTAGCATACCACTAGCACACAGTAGGTGTTCAAAAAACACATTTTGACTTACTGAATAAATGACATATTTTTCTGATTTCCCTTCAAAATTGTCTTGAGTGTCATAAGACATAATATGAAAAGCAGAGCAAAATTCTGGCTCGGTGGCCAGAACTGAACTAGGAGCTATGAGAGGAGGAGGAAGCTGGCATACACTTTTATTTATGAAGCCCCATATACACCACTTTCCTCTCAGCAATGAGCAGTGCTCATATTATGTGTGTTACAAATGCTAGAGCGACAATACCTCGTATTTATGGAGTGGCTGCCACTGAGGGGCTCAGACCGTTTTATAGACATGATCTCATTCATGTCGTCTCAGTTCTACTATTCAATTACAAAATGGTTCATTGTTCCAAACGATGCAAACTATTTCTTTCAGATGCACTCTTAGAATTATCCATCCTCCTTTTACAAGTTCAAAGATTTACAAATCACCATGAAATGGCTCCAGAATTGCTACTAAAAGAAAGAAGGTGGGTGGAAATGACATGTTTCTCAATTTATAATTTATGAACTCTTCGGATATTAGGAAGTCATTCTTTGTATCCTCATTTTAAAAAAGAGGGCAAACATACGCTGTGACTTAGATGCAATATAATGTGATAATAAAGGTAGAAAAAAACATATTAATCCTCCACAGCATTAGCTAGAGCTATAAAAATAAGAGTTAACAAGTGTAGCTAAGATGCAGGATATTAATTACCAGAATAGATATAAAAGCAAATGGTGATATAGACATATTCCTGAGCCAAAGTTTATAAAAATTGGTTCTTTATTTGCTCTTTTATGAAATGCTTTGTGCTTTAAGCTCTTAACTTCTCTGGACCTAGGTTGTCTTATCTGACAATGACAGTGGTTGAGGTAGTATAGGGTACTTGGAAATGGTCTTCCAGTTTCTTACACCATAATGAACTCACAGTGGTTCATTGTGGTTCTACCATGGCCACTGCCACACCTGCCACAAGCACTGTCTAATACTCATATGGAACACAGTAGGTACTGTTTATTTTTTATTAACTTTATTGAGAAACAAATAGTAGTGAGGCAGTTTCAAAACTGATTAGTAGGACAGTTTTAATAATTAATACATTGTATATTGTTGTCTTCTAGTGGTTATTCATAGTACAAGATGCAGATATGATATCCTATCCAAATGCTATGAGTACAGAACTTTCTTCTCAATGAATTAAGAGAAAGTAGCTGTATTTCTATCATAACTATTTTGTATATACAGATACAAAAAGGTCCTTCATTTATAAAATAGAAAATATGAAAAAAAGTTTGATAAATAAACAAAGTTGTAAACCACAGTACACTAGAAACATTCATCTACTAAACACTTAGTACCAGAAATGGCAATGAAATACCCATCTCTGGAACTAGGTGTTTAATACCCATCTCTGTTACTAAGTGTGTTTAGTAGACAAATGTTTCTAGTGTATTGTGGTTTACAACTTCCTTTACTTATCAAACTTTCTTTTCATGTTTTCTATTTTATGAGCACATCATGGAGCATAAGGAACTTGAAAATATAATCATTAAAATATGAAAGAGGCCAAAACGATTGATTCTGGGTCAAAAGAGACTTCCTGGAAAAGAGCATGATCAGGGCTGAAATCAGGAATAAACACAGTTCAACAAGTGGATCAGGAAGGGAAGTAGTAGTAAAAGAAACAGCATCACCGTCAAAGGAATGAACATAACAGAACACACAAAGATGAAAAAAAAAAGAAAAAGAATAAGAAAATGTAAACAACTGTGAGAGTTGATCAGTAGGAAGCCAGTCTGGGAAAGTAGATGCGAACCACACCACTGGGCAACTTAAAAGCTGCATATCATTTTCATCCATTGTGTGCTAGGCACCAGTTAGTGATGGAAGACTTAATATCAGATGATTGTGTCTGATTTTTGAAAGAACACTACAAATTACTATACACCCCACCCTAAGGAGAGTATAGGCTACTTGCTAGTCTTGTTTCATAAATGAGGTTCAGTGAGAGAAGATCTACATGCAGGAACAATTGGCCTTAAATTATTTTATTAGAAATCCACCGACATGTGTTGACTTCTATCTGTGTAATTTAACTTACTTCACTTATTCTACACAACCCCTATCTCCTTGTCAATAAGTCATTCAACCTATCCTCTGAGCACACAGTTACAAGTACCTCATCCATGGTGTTCCTTGGATCTTGAAATGTAGTGCTCCTGCCTCCTTCAGGTTAGATCCTACAAATATTTCAACCGTGGATCCACCTGAGTTGGGAAACTTTTGTGATAACTCCAGTTTCCACTGCTTTCTCATAAAGATGACTGTATTCATGGTGTGCACCCCATATCCTTATAGTCAGTCTACTCAACAACTCAAATAGTGCACCTCCATGTGCCTAGCACCATGCCAGACAATGGCAATGATTGTAAGCAAAAGACCCTCACACTTCTTTAGTTTAGAGAGTCCTATTGTCTAAAGGTTCTTTCTCCTTCGAACTTTTTCTGTTGAAATATATAATCCTTAAAGCAACAGTACTAAGAGATTAGGACTCTAGAAGGTCATTTGGCCCCTAGGATTAATGCCCTTCTAAAATAGGTCTGAGTAAACTTATTCACCGTACTCACCCACTAATCCTTCTGTGCACAGTTTGAACATCACGTTGCCAGCCTTATCTTAGCTACTGGAGAGTTTGGTTCCTTATCCACGCTCACCACCCTGCACTCTTTTTTCCAAACATTATCCACACTTATAAAACAAAAATGAAACAAACAAGACTACCAGTTGCTCTCTGGTTTTTTGTTTTAACCCACTCAGTCTGCTATTTGAAGAAAAAGCATACACTGTGTAGTTTATGAAGAATAAAAGTGTACTGCTCACAGTTCTCAAGTCTGGGAAGTCAAGAGCAGGATGCAGTATCTGGAGAAGGCTGACTGTCTTATTTGTACTGAGTGCTTTCTAACTGTGTCCTGAATGGGGTCTGAAGGCATAAGAGGTGAGTCCAAAGTATTTACTAGGTGGAGAGAATAAGAGACAAGAGGAGAACAACAATCTAGGCTGGGGAACTCCTGTCGTAGGCCAAAGCCTGCAAAGGAAGAATGATGTACCGAGAAACAGAGAAGAGGTGGTGTTCATTGGCTAGGACACATACAGGTAGTGAAAAGAAGTTTACTGTTTAAATTTAAGCCAGGTAGAAAACTATTCAAAAAGTTCATAAGTTCACAACTTCACAAGGAAGTCTTAGAAAACAAGAAGAGAACACAGAACCCAAACACATCACGGTAGAAATTGGGTCAGACTATTGATGGTTCCATTGCTTTAACATTGGGTTCCACAGCTATCCTGAGCAGCCAGAACCCCAACACAGAGCTTCTGGCTCCTTTATTACTGGTATAGTGGAAAGCAGACAAAAGCCACTGCTGCCTCTGTGATACAGTTTTTCCTGTCCTTTTACTGACTGTCTCTCTCTCTATATATATCTCCAGTTAGACACCTGATTGGCCAAACAGCACCTTCTTCCCTAGGTAGTCAGGAAAGTCTACATCTAGCTTTTTCAGTTTTAAGTGAAAAATGAACTGTTTCTTATTGAGATTCATAAGGTGGAAAACTCCCAAAACATAGAAAGAGTACTGAGACACAGAGCACATGACAGCATGGCTGAAGGACAAGATTGGCCATGCAAATCTCTAATTCTTTTAATTGTGTTCATCTCACCTGCCTCACTGACTTAGGATTTCCTCTAGGGAAGGGTTTGTGCTTTCTTCTTCCCTCATGAGCTCAACCATGACCGACGGCCCTGGTCACATACTCTCTGCTCAATAAATTTTTGTTGGCTTCAGTCTGGTTCATTCTTCAAAGGCTATTTCACTTGGCCTAAGATGAGAGTCAGTTTTCAAACATAAAATACGAATAGCTTGGCTCTGGAGTATGTAACATCTGTAGATAATCATGTTACCTGGCCATATGGAACCTCTGGGCTTAAGAAAGCTTTCTGGGATATGAGTAGCTATGAAATGGAAACCACTACCTAATATGTCTCAAGTTCTTCTCAAGATACTTTCTTTATGGTAGTAGAGGAGCTTGTGTCTTATGCATTTGACCAGTCCACTATTAAGTAACGAATATTTACATGGGAAAAGCTTAAAAATGAACAGATGACACAAGCAGGTGCAATGTCTTGCACCAAGATCAAGAAATTTATTCTCATATTTTCTTTTGCATAGTTCTGATGGAAGGGAACTACATTAGGAGCTGAATATGTGAATCTGAGACTTAGTTCTGGAATATTAGACATGAAACCTTGTTCTCATCCCATTATCTTGTTAACCCTCAGATTCTCCACTGGTAAAATAGGCATGATGATTTATTAGGATGAAAACATCTGTTATCTCTGTGTGTTTAGCATCCTTCTGTCTCTTTCTGGAAATAGTCCATGCCTCTTCTAGAATAATGATTCTCCAACTGAAGCATATGTCAGAATTATGTAAAGGGCTTGTTAAAACAGATTCCTGAAACCTCCTCTCAGAGTTTCTGCTACTATTGCTCTGAGATGGAACATGAGGATTTGAAGTGTTTTTAGCCAGTATTTCCCATGGGTGTTCTGATGTCATTGGTCTGAAGATCACACGTTGAGGTCCATAGCATGAGAAATCTGTTCCTCCTATTCTCAGTCCATGTGCTTTAGAGGCTAATTTCATGCCTTGGCATCAAGCGTGAGAACAGAATCAGAGCCCAGTTCATTATCTTATTCCAATCACTTGAACATAGAGTTCTACTGAGGAAGACAGAAGACCCACATCAGGTCAATGGAATTAAAAAAGCTTAACTGGAATACCTCCCCGTGCTTGAATGGTAGAATGTAAGCCTGAAGCCACCAGGAGACACTCTGCCTCTCCTGTTGATTTTGGCAATGAAATGAATAGAACTTCCTCAGATTATTTCTTTGAAAAAATTATTCACTTTAATAAGAAAATAAAACAGCACTGAGACAGTTTCAAAACAGGTTAGTAGGACAGTTAGCATAATTAATAGATTGCATATTGTTTTCTTCATAATGGTTATTCAGAGAACAAGATGCAGACATGTTATCTTGTCTAAACAAGGAGAGTCACCTAGAGAAAAAAATTCTCTCAGGATTTCATAGAGAGCAAATTGCTCAAGCAATGGCTGTGCCTCATCCACATGGCTGACACTGACAAAAGGTCTACAAGGTGCTGTACATGGTTGCAGGGTAAACCATGGGGGGGGATTTGACTGACTTTGTCAGGCACAAAAGTTACATTTTAGTTATATAAGTCTTTCTTTAACTTGGTCTTAACCATTCAGCAGAAAAGTATAACCATGAGGTATAAAAAATAATGCCATATTAATATTCTGAACTGTAAAAGGCTCAAGTCAACAACTTCTGACAATTTCCAGTTCTTCTGATAACCCAGACTCTTTCTGCTATCTGCTATTCGTCCTTGGAGTGTGTTCTTTAAGACTGCACATTCTCTGCTTTGCTTGAGCCACTCTGATTTCTGCCATTCACAACCAAATAATCCTGAATAATACATGTACTTCTCAACAATGCAGTCTGAGTTTAGTCTTTACTTTTTTTTTAACCTTCCAAGAAGTTATAATTTTAAAACAATTAACAGAAAAAGTATTTTGAATGGTTGACACAGTTCCTTTTAGGACTAGCAAGTCAGACAATTTGAAAATAGCACTTTAAAAATAATCATAATAATTAAAGAAAAGGAAGTAAATAACTTTTGCCATCCATTTAATGAATTGCAGTTTTTGTTTAACTATTCACATGTATTATCTAACTTAATCCACACAAGGACCCTTGCAGGCAAACAGAATCATAATCTTGCTCATAAATGAGAATACCAAATCTCTGAGATTCTAAGGATCTTGCCCAAGGTTACTCAACAGTAAAAGGTAGTAAGAAAAAAGTCAGAGATTTTTTTTAAAAAAAGACATCTCCAATGGCCTGATATCAGAAGCCATACTCTGTCACCCTTATGCAAACAGAAGACTTGGCCTTCTATTTAATGCAGAGATTATATCATCTTCAGAATATGAGCATGATGCTTGGTTTAGAGGAACAAATGTAAAACAGAAAACATATGTATACAAACACAATTTAACTGTGGCAGAGGACTTGAAAATCCTCTAGCTGATTTCAAGCTGGACGAACAGTTTCTGGCTTTATCTGAGAGTCTAGAAGCAATACTCCATGTCTAACTCATCACTTCTGCCTGCCTTGAATTCTCTGGAGCATGTGGCTGGGGTCCCTGGGACTGGATGCTAGATCCCAGTCTCCCCTAAGCCCCACCAGCACTGAAGACATCCACTTGTCAACAACATTTTGGTCCAAAGCCCGTATTTCCTGCCCACTTGGAATCTCCAGGAAGCCTACCTCTAAGGATCTGTACCTAACACAGAATTTTGTAGGCGCTCCACAAACATACCCAATAAATATTTCATGTATTATCAATTTCCCCATCTCAAAAGCATATACTTAGGTGAGCTGGTTATGTAAAAGTATTGCTTTATCTTGATTTTTATAGGCTTCCCCAGTGTTATTCCATGGCTCTTTTCCACATCACCTCCACTGCTCTACTCTTTGATTTCTCTTTATTTGTATTTGTTACAAGGTAAAATGTCATGCTGGTGTCCTCTTGTGTATACAGTGCGGGTGCTGGGAGTTGATCTGGCTTTGTTTGATCAATCCTTCTCTGTTGCCAGCTAGAACTCTCCCTAACTGGCTAACCTGAATGCCTGCTTCACTGTCATCTCATGCACCCCAGTCAAGTTTCACCTGGTTGCACTGTCTCCTCTGCAGACCACAAAGATTCCGAAAGCACATTAGCTAAAAGCCTATAATAGCCTCAACCCCTTTAGTGTTACATATAAATGCTTTCTCGAATTCTTGCTGACCAGCTTTTCCTCCCATAGCCTCATGCTAGCTGCATATATAGACTCAATTACCCCACATCTGTCCCACCTAACTAAACCTCTAATGCTTCGGTTCAGCCTCCTCACCTCTGCTAAGAACTGTGCACTGACACAGTAGTAACCACCGTACTCCTCCAACTATCACCCATCTTTCAAGTTCCAGACAAAAGCCTCCCTCCTCTGTAATGCATCTTCATATCTCCTTGGCTGCAGATAATATCCGCCTCCTCTAGACCCCACAGTACTTTTACTGCTCCCTGCTCTGTCTCTATTATAGTTATTTATAGATAGAAATCTTATCTCCCCCACTAGCCTATGAAATCTTTGAGAAAACCATCCCCATGTCATTCCTCAATGTTTACATTGAACATGGGTTAGTACCATATTGGAAATATTCTAGTACATACTGGAAACTTACATATCAAATGAATAAATAAATGGCGATGTGGAATAGGACCCTACCCTAAAATATTTTCCTTACTGATCTGTAATGTTAATGAAACTCCCACTGTAATGTTGGCTACCTTGCTGTGGCACCAATCATTTATGGTAATGGCATTTCATTATACTCAGTAACAAATACCTTCATTGTTCCTGGTCAGTTAGACCTTGCCTGAAGCAATTCCCCCATAAATATAAATTTTTAAAACATAATGTTGTACCTTACAAAATCCATACAGACTTTGAATTTTATTCCATAAGATATCAATATTTAATTCAATAGAAGTGCCATCATCCAAAACATTCAAATAAAATTAAACTCAGATGTCTACCTGTGCCAGACATAACTTATGGTGCTGAGTACCCTCGGGACCTCCAACATAGATGATGTTACCTCTAACTGCAAGCCACAGCATTAAAGGCTTTGAACCATTAATATGTGTGAATTAATGATTCAGCTCTTTCCTAGCTGAGGGCAAAGGGAAGACAATATCAGAGATGGGAGACTTAATACAGCTCAACCGGCATTGTGTTTCTAAGAGAGTAAAATAGGACCAGGGGAGATAGAGAAAATGTTCTTAGCATTTGAAACTTGGTAAGGTACACTGAAACTGAAGGTGAGGGAAGGAGTCGGATCTGATCAATAGTTTTCCAGGAGGGTCCAGATTTAGCCTCTCCTCTCACAGAATTTGGAGGCACAAAACCGAGAGGTCATCAATTCATTTTCTTATTGGAAACTGAGCTAGTGTATCCAGAGCCTGGGGGTTGTCAGTACAAGATTGTTAATGAACATGTTTCCCGTAGATAATTATAGGAAAGGGAATGTTGAAAGCACTTAAAACATTTCATTATTTTTAATTCATTAATTATATTGCAATTATCCCATGCTCAGGAGCTATTCAGGAGGCTGGATTCCAGCTATTCCTGAGACACTCCATGGGCAGAAATGAGGGCTGAGGTGTTGGGGAGAGAGAGTCTGAAGAGAAAGGCCCAGGAAAGGTTAACTGCACAAATACAAGAAGCTAATTGGAAACCTCTTAAACAAAATCCAGGTTAATAAGAGTTGAAAAGAACAACACATCCCTTTTATAACGATTATTACAGTTATGATTGTCTTTCCACCTACATCAAAATTACTTGCCTTTTGAAAGAGACCTATCATAAGCAACATGAAAATGCCGGGTCTTCAAATTCAATCAGAGTACTCACAGCCTCCGACGGATGGGAAGTTGTTATAGGCAGTTGTAGACTGACGAGGCTCAGTCGTGAATACTGCATCCTGCTCTGTCATATGCTAACGCTGTCATTTTTTGTTTTTCTCTCCACTCATTGTGTTAAGCGTAAGACTTATGTGTAACCTGAATCAATAAAGACTTACTGGATGCCCACAATGTGCCAAGAGAAAGAGAATAAGGGAGCTAAAGATTAGGCCTCTTCCCAAATAGAACTTCCTGTATGAAGCATGATAAATTAACCAGGCACCTTGAGTCCATACTCTTAAGTATAAATAATAAATCAGACACAAATGTGTAGATACAGCATTGTTTCTCTGTTGTGAGAAACTGAAAGTGTAAATAAGGACGAAAATGTACAATAGATATTGTGAGAAAGAAAGAAAATATCCCAATGGGGAAGGAATAAGGCAGTGGGGAGGAAACAAAGAAAAACTAAAAATTAAAAAAAAATGAGAAAAGGAAGCACTGGAAGTGAATCTTTTGTAAATAGAGAGAGCAGGAGGGGAGGAAAGAAGGGAAATAAAATGGGGAAATAATCACATTATGTAGAGGTACAAGTCCTTTTTATGAACGTGATCATCATGTATATAAAAAATCTATCAATAAAATCTGATTAAAAAAAGATATGGCTAGTGAGTAGCATACAAGGACCATGGGAGTTTCCAATGTAATCATAAGGAGACATGGTGATATTTTTTATAAAATGGGGTATTAATCAGCTATAAAGAATGTTCAACTCAAGGCTTTTATCGATAAATAAATGCAACTAGAGACCATACTCATGAGATAAATCAGACCCACATGTATAAACATCATATTGTCTCCCTAGTATAAGGAGAACCTGAAAGAGTAAATAAAATCTGAAGAAGCTAATTGGAAACCTCTTAAACAAAGTCCAGGTTAATAAGAATTGAAAAGAACAATCCATCCCTTTTATAATGATTATTACAGTTATAATTGCTTTTCCACCTATGTCAAAATTACTTGCCTTTTGAAAAAGACCTATTGTAAGCAACATGAGTGCTCCAGAAAACATCTGGTCTTGAAGCTGAATGAGAGTACTCACAGCATGTGAGGGATAGGGCAGATCTGATGGATAGTTATAGACTGACAGGGCTCAGTCATGAATACTGCATCCTGCTCTGTAATATGCTAACACTATCATTTTTGTTTTTCTCTCAACTCATTGTGCTAAGCATACATATCATAAAAGGTAGAGAAACTGTTCAAAATGAAGGAATACCTGGGATGAAGGAAAGGAGAAAAGAAAAAATGAAGGAAATAGAAATATATACATATTTATATTTATATAGAAATATATAAATAGGAACAGTAAATGCTTAATTTTTGGACAAATTTTACATGCTCATATCTGGTAATCTGAACAACTACCCTGAAGACAACAATATTCAATATCAAAACCACTGTTGAATTCCTATCATATTGTTTTTTGAAATTCTGTATCATTTCTATTGTTTTATTATTTTCCTTCTCTTTAAAACAGAAAAAGTCTTCCTGTGTGCATGTATCCTAATCAGAGGGGTTCTCCAAATCAACATGATTCTAGACTTCAATCTTATAACTTCCACCAGTTTCAAGATGGGTTCATCCCCAGTGATGCCGTTTCAGAAATCTTGATGGTGATGGAGGTAAATGAAGAAGTTTCTCCCTCACAGGCAATGACAGCTACAGTTCTTCAGTTGGTTCATGATCTTTGACCTTCTATTCCTGCCCTTTCATTATTCATAGATTCCTTCTTGGTTTAGTGGCAAACTGCTGCGTTCTCTGCCGCTCTTTAACTATGCCACCTCTGACAATACAGCACGATATTAGAGGTTCTGAGTCAATATGTTTGTATAAATTAATGACTTGGCACTTCTAGCTGAGGGAAAAGATAAGATTATATGAGAGATGAATAACTTAGTAAGTTCCAACTAGCACTGCATTTTTGGAAAGAGAGTCTAAAGCAAATCTAGAGAAGACAAGAAGCATCTGTGGAATCTGAAAATCATTGAGCAGATATTTGAGCCTGAAAGTATTGTTCCTTTCTACTTTTCTCTTACAGCACTTACCTCATGTTACCTGATAGAAAATGATAGCTCATGTTGATTAAAGACAAATCAACACAACTGTTTCAGTCAAGACCCAAAATAATGTTAAAAGGGTGAATCAACAACAGCAAAAACTGTTACAGTTGACATACACCTGGTCACGGGTGAGTGAACCTATGAAACCACCCAGCTAGGCCCAACCTAAATTTCTCACTTACCTAATCATAAGCTATGTCAATGGTTATTATTTAAGCCATCTGGGGATGCTCTCTTAAGCAGAAATAGCTAAGTAATACAACATTGAGCTGTAGTATACATTAGTTCGGTTCAAAGTAATGTTTCAAAAATGTATTGGTTGTTGTTACAGAGTCTCACTTTGTAGCTTGGACTCATGGTGATCCTTACTCATTCAGCTTCCCCAACGCTGGGATTGCAGGAGTATGCTACTATTCCCAGACTCTGGCTAGCTCAGCCTGCCCTGGGAGCAGGGCTGATGGGGCAAGTGGTGTCCCGGATCAAACCACAGTCCCTGAACTTCCCTAAGCTTACCTAAGCAAGTGCTTTAGTCTGCTGAGCTATTTTGCCAGCCTGATTCAAAGTAATTTAAATGCTTAGCATGTTTTTAGTCACTATAGGTATAACTAGAAAAAAGATACAGCCTATTTATAGGTATACATACATTGTAAATATAATAAAATAAGAAGAAACCTACAAACAAATGCCTATTAAGTAGAACTGAACAATTAAAGATTACTAAGTTTTAACTATTTATGCATGGAAAACTAGAACATCTATTTTTAGTCCTTAGAGTCCTGTAAAAAAAAAAAACCTCTAGAAAACTGTATTAAAATTTTGTATGTATATGCCTGCATATATCTTTTAGGAGAAAGGACCTTTGATTTCCTACAGTGTTTAAAAAATAAATAAATAAATGTTCCAGAATATGAGAATCACTGGATAAAAATGTTACCTAAAATGGTTTTTTACTAGTCAGTACTTACTCTTTTTAGGGGTACATTTTATTGCTGACTCATTCAAGCAGGATGATACCCTCCAAATCTGCTGCTAAAGGCCACTGAGGTTTGTGTGTTGTGTGGTCTGAGTGCTGTGCCTGCCTTAGAAAAGCTTCTAACAGATAATGTTATCATTTCCTTGTCATAGGGAGCACAGCCTCTCTATGATCCAAAGCGTATTTTCTTTGAAAAATGATAGGCTTATCTATGTCCGTCTTTTGCTTACACCTACTGGAAGGCTGGTAAATCTTTTTCCCAGGGCAAGAATGTAAGTCCATCATTCCCTTATAGCCTTACTCTTCTGGCAACAGCCTCCTCTCACTTTAGCCAACAATACAAAATATCTACACCATATGTTCCTGTTTGATGATTTCATTGAGATCCATCTGAGATTCAGAGTCATGCCAAACCTTGATACAACATCTAAGCTTTGGGGAAAGTGCCATAGACAGATGAATTCTCTCTTCTCTGAATCATCAAGATTTCCTCTAATTTAGTTTAAACAGAATAAAAGAGAGAAGCAGGGTGAAGGATAAAAAATACCATAAATAACTACAGAACCATCTCTGAACAGTTCCTCCACAAACTTGCATAAGACATCTTTTATCAAAACTACCATCGCTGTCAGCTTAGGCTTTCCTATGTGTGAAATCAGAATTTTTCCTCATGGCCTGCTCTCACCAGAGAGGTGGCCCTCAGTTGCTTCAGCAAAATCTATGTGTGAAAGTACCTAAAACTTATAAAGTGCTATCAAATAAAAGGTTGGTCTCCTATATTTTGTATTTCTGTGATTCACTTTTAGTCTGAGGTCTGGCACAATACAGTGCTCCCAAACTTTCACCTCTAGAGCTAGTGACATTATCTATTACTTAAACTATCAAATGGACAGCATCACTTACAAAATCAACCTCTCTAGGAGGCCTTCCTTAATTTCCACTTGATGGCTCAGGTGCATGTTCTAGTATTGAACAATGGCAGTCCCTGTGTTTGCCCAGATGGCATACTATCGTTACTAGTTTTACTTTCACATTGCCATACAATAATGTAGTGGTCAGAAGTGACCTCTACATGTACTTTGGGAAGTGCTACATGTCAAATCTAGTAATAGCTACTTACCAAGTGTGTATAAAGTCGCGCATATTATTTAATGCTCCTGTGCCTTAGCTTCTCCTCTAAGAAAATAATAGTATTGATACTTTGTACAGTTTGGAGAGGGTTAAATAAGTATGTAAAATGATGAACATGGTCCCTAGCACTTAGTGGGACAGGAAAACAACTGCAATGTGGCAGCTAATATTATTAGCTTTGGCCGGTGCTAGCATGGGAGCATCTTTGGAGGTGATAGTGGTGATGCAAGTGGTAGAATTGATATTTTCTTGCTCCTTTGCAAATCTTTAGCTTAAGATGTAATAAAAATATTGAAAACATGCATACATAACATCAAAATAATGCACACATAACAAATAATGAATCTGGATGAATACATGATTTGGGGTAGTCTGAAGGCAGTACGTGTCCTCATAAGCTGATCCTAGCTCAATCCCTAATTCTTTCTGACACCTTATGAAGCACATGGTTCCTCTATAAACCCCAATTTCCTTATCTGTTAAATGAAAGCAGTAGACCAAATAATCAGTAATGACCATTTAATCTCTAGAGATCTATAAAGTCAGATTGTAGGGTGAGGAGAAAGTGAGTTATTGTGTCCAGAGTCTACCGATAGGATAGACAACTTACATGGAATATCTTGTCAAATTCCCCAATGCACCATCAGGGAAATGAGCTCATCTGCATTTCATGAACGTACAAATTGATGAGATTGGACAGATTCAGTGACTTATCAAGATGACACCGCTGGTAAGTTGTGAAATAAGGACACAATCTTTTTACTAGAGTCAAAAGTCAGTCCTTTCCACTATTTGAGGGACAGAGAATGTAGAAGCGAAAGGTCAGCTGTGTGTAACTCGAAGCCCCTTCTCCTATCAACAGCAAGCAGAGAAACTAGGCAGTGGACAGGTATACTTACAACAGGTGTAGAGAGAGCTGCCACTTGACATGCACATTTAGCTGCAGCAACATCTGTGTTGGGATCCAGATGGGAAGAAATTAAACAGGGAGACAGTAACAGCTATAACATTAGCCTTGAGTTAATTGCTATTTTGATGCCCTCATGGAAGGCAACATCCACTGTACATATTCATGCAACATGGAATTTATAACAATTTCTGTGAGTTGAGAACCACTTGGCCCCTCCTTCCTGGAGATAATCCAGTGTCTATATTTAACCCAGTGGTTTGGTTGGCGTCACAATTGGGTGATTATTCATGGACACCCTCATGCACAGGCTGCGGAGAAGCCACAGAGATTATGCTGAGGCAGGGGCAAGAATTGGTCCAGATGTGTGACTGCATGTGCTTCTACATCTGGTCCTTTGGTGGGTAAGGATGTCTGAAGCTCAAACATTCATGAGAGATCAGTGTCTGCTTTTTATTTTTAATCCCTAACTTTAAACAGGAGGGGTTTTATTTGAACATGTGGTTAGATAGATCATAAAATCTTACAGATGGAAAAAAAATAAGAGTCTTAAGCCCAATCCCCAGCTTGATATTTGAATGTTCTACACAGCATTCACACTCAACAAGTATTTATTAACTACAGCCTGACCCTTCTGTTCATCATTGGAACAGTTAGTTATTAAGAACCCACACTAAGAACTGCTGTAGGATTGCTCCTTGCAAACCAAACATGGTCTTTATCCTCAAGTGCCATTGTCCAGTTGGGGAGGTACTGGTAGATAGAAATTTATTAGCTATCCAATCAACTAGACAAATATTAGAATGGAAAGAATTGCAAACTGTGATGTGATCGCCTGGTACAAGGCGTCTGGCATGCATAGGAGCTCAGTAGATCAGAGCCATGATCATCATTCCGATTTTCCTGATGTGCCTAAAGAAAGCTTCCCAGTGGGGTTTTTAATATCAAGTTGAATTTCTTAAGACAGAGAAGCTGAGATGGACACACAGCACATAGGAATAAAACAATGAACTATCTCAGGGAATAGAAGAGACTTGGGACTGAACTATACCCTTCAAAGAGTAAAAGAGATGGGACACTAGATGAGGTATGCAATCAAGGTCCTTGAGCACCACACCAAAAGGAAGAAACTATCCAGACAGACTTGGTGGGCGAAGGAGCAATGTACTTTTCTTCATTTTAAAAAATATGCACAAACTGTATATGTCAACTGGATATCAGTTGATACTCTTCATATTTTAGGATTTTTAGAGAGGAACTCATGGTGCCTTTAACCTTAGTGACTCAAAGGTTTTATTTCCGTATTGTAAATTTGGGTGCATTTCCCCTCAAACAACTTAAAGTACAGAGATGATAAGATTGCTAATGGACTTATGATATAAGACAAATTTTAATTAGTGTGATTAGGTGCTTGAAGGGCCTTCTTTTCTAGTATATTCATTATGCAGTGCAATTTGAATGCCACTTCTATTATTACAAGCTACATTTCATTGTTCACTTGCCATATGGAAATTACTTGTCCAAAACACTTTACCAACTTTTCATCTTTAATTTAGGGTTAACCACAAGCCTATGAAGTAGGTATAATTGCTCCCATTTTATAAGAGAGATAATGTCCAGAAAAGCTAGTTAACTTGTCTAATGTCACGTCACTAATAGAGAGGAGCAATAAATCAAAGAAAGATAGTTCTTGTTCTGATGGTTGCAATGTGGTACACCTTTGAGGACCACAGTGAATGTGTGAGCTTTGTTTGATAGGAAAGGTGGTAGATATTGTTCATTTGTCCTCATGTGGATGCACGTGCAGGGTTTCTTTACTACTCAAAGAGCTGACATTCCTGATCATTGAGTGACTTAACCTTTGTAGGTCGTAGTCAGTATTCCTTGCTGCTACTTGGGGAACTACAGCCATGAGTTTCCCAGCCTCAACGGTTAATATGTCAATATTTACATGGTCACAGAAAATCTTGTACATAATTTATTATTCCACCACTTGTGTTTATTTTAATAAATTAGCGTCAGCATTCTTTGCCATAAAATAACCTTAACCTCACAAATGTACAGCACATCCACCTCTGGCCTCTATCAATTGTTTTATCTTTGATCCCAGGTATACTATATTGGCCCTGTCCCCCAGGGCACACTGAGAGGGCTATTGAGACTGGTTGTGGTGGCACATGTACCTTTAATTCCAGGGCTCAGGGGGCTGAAAACCAGAGAAACACTACAAGTCAGATCTGTGTAGTGAGACCCTGTACCAAACACATACATACACACACACACACACAATTGTTTTATATTATTAAAATCTGAATTTTACTTGAACCCCACTTTCAACTAGCTACCTAATCTTAGAAACATTACTAAATTTAGTAAAACTAGTAGTTTTTTTTTTTTTAAACCAGGGATCAAACTCAGGCCCTTACACTTGTGAGGCAGGCACTTATGCCACTAAGCTATCTCCCCAGCTCTGATCATTTTGTTTATAACACATTTATTCATCAATGTGCACTGAAATCACTCAACATTCTGTTCCTCCACTAGATGCCATGAAGCATGGTCTCCTGAGAAAAGTGGAGTCTCATTTCAAAATGGCTCCGGCAGTATGTGTTGGTTGTACTGACAGGGCAGAGGTAAGAGGATCAGAAATGGTTCAGGGAAGAAGTGGAGCTATATTGATGAAACATTCCATCAATTTCATGATTGTCTAGAATTGACCTTGATGATAAATCTCCATGCATAATGGTTGTTTTAATTGCAGAAATGTCTCCAGTTTCTTATATGTCAATGTGCACACACAGACGTGTATAACTGCATGGAAGAAGTCAGGACAGTCAGAGGGCAGTCCCAATATAACCATTAGCTGTGTTTAATCGTGAGTGAGTTACTCTATCTTTCTGAGTTTGAATTTATGCATTTTAAGATGAAGGCATCAAAGTAGATTTCCAAATTTTCTTCAAGCTCACTATCATAATTATATGATTCTCTATGAGTAAAAGTAAAGAAATGAAATTGCACAAGATAAAAGTTCAATACCTTTGCTAGTTGTGTCTTTTCAGAGCAAAACCTTTTTTGCTATAGCACAAACACACTTTCCTCTTTTCTTCCTACAAAAAACCCCTAGAATTTCTAAAATATATCCTAAATATTCATTAGGCTCCACTGACAACATTATAAATGAATATCTAGTGACAGTCTTGTCATCTATTAATAGCTTACAATTTTAGATAGGTGGAATTCTGGGATTTATGCAAATGAAAGATAGGATCCTCTTATACTTTCTTGGTAAACTTCCAATGTGCTGACTTAATAGCTATGGTGTACTAGAAAGAAAAAAAAAAGAAGACATCCACATATATTATAAGAGAGATAATGAATTATTATTCCAAAAGTAGGCTTGTTGTACTCATTTGCATATAATGTTTAATTTTTCCCAAATGTTTCATTTTAATGCATGCAAAAATGATAAAAAACATTACACTATGCTAATGAACTTTCTATTGCAAATATATTGTTGTCCTTGATTCTAGAGGTTTATTATAAAAACATTTAAAATTCTCACTAGCAAAGTGATTGTTTTAATAAAGATAATATTGAAGATATTCATAAACTTTTGAATTAGAGAGTGTCTAGTTAAAATTCCTAATTTAATCAGTGGGGCTACTGGAGCTTAGAAAGGCAGAAATGATTTCCTCAGTTACACAGTTACCTAGTGTCATATGTCAATGGAGAGTCCAAAATTCCTGCTGCCCACTTTGTTGTAGTTTTATAGAGCTATATTTTCACAAACAAACATGCTTAGTATTTGCATTACAGGTAGATAAAAAAAGATATCAAGTTTTATCACCAGTTAACTCCTTAGGCGTTATTTGGACACTGAAATAGAAGTAAAGTTATGGTAGACAAAGGTTCAAGAAGAGGGAGGCTGGTAAACAGAGAAAAAGTAAAATTCAAACTTCTCATATAAAACAATATTTAATAAACTACTGTCATTCAACTATCGCTTTCATGACTTTTTTCTCTATAAGCTATTTATAGTACTTACATATTTGTTTTTCCTAAGTCAATTCTTTGTAGATAACTAAATTCATGTTACAAAAGAATGTTAAATTGTATGGCAAAGGGAAAGACAGAAATATGTGTTTTAAATAAATAATAATGAAAGAAAAAAAAGAAACATACCAAGACTAATGAAATTCAAACAAGCTGTTGCTTCTTCAGAGCCTGGGTGTCTGGAATCTGCTCTGCCTTTGTTATACAAAGAGTGGCAAAGTGCAGAGATTCGCAAGTGTTAGCTGTGTTAAAGATGTTAGCACCTGAGATTTTTTTTTTCCCTTGACATTTAAAAGTAATTGAAAAGGAAATGACTTTCTTACAATCTGACTCAGTGCCTTCCCTGTCCTGTCCCATGTAAATCACCTCCTGGACAGTCCCAGGTGTGTATCTCATAGTTTGGAAAATCCCAGGGCTAGAATAAGATATTTTGATTATTTATTTATTTATTTATTATATTTATTATTTAGGCATATTTCAGGCCAAGAAACTGCATCACAGATAGATAGAAACAAATTTCAGCAATCATTCAATCAGCATATTATAGTGTTACTGGTACAGGAACTGGAAATGCCAGCCTGGTTTACATTTTACCACTTAAATGTAAGAAAAGTGAATTAATTTCTCTGTGCCTTGATTTCCTTATCTATAAAATGGTAATAGCCGAATCTGAACCTAAGGGTTATAGTGAAATTGTCTAAAACACATGTAACACAAATTAGAAACATCTTCAGAGCACATTGTAAGCGTCAAGGTTTACATTCATGATATTCTAAGTTCTTGCAATATTCTGTAAAGGTAGGCATTATTAATCTCATTTTACACTTGAGAAAATTGAAGCAGTACAAAGTTAATGACTCTCCCAAGCTGGTAAAAGCCTGAATGGGAATTAAAGCTCATGCTTCCTTCTCTCTGGCGCATACCGTCCTAGCAATTTTGCTTTAAACATGCAACTGATATGTTTAGGGAGAAAGAGGACCGCACAGATAAACAAAACACCATAAGTAAGAAAAATCCACACTTATTTCGAGAGATCATAGTGAATTATTTACTTTGATTATTATATCAGTGAGAGTGCTGTTCAACAAAACCCTACAATGCTCAGCGTCGCATAATAACAGATTTTCCCCCCACTCACAACCCAGACTTTGTGTGGGGAAAATGTTAACTTCACACACATGTTAACAACTTTATGCACATATCACCTTTACACACATGCACTCTTTTCCATGAGTAGCTATTCAAGTCTGTTCTTCTCAAAGTCACTCATAGGCACTCAAGGAAACAAACCAAGCTACATGGGTATAGATGAAACCTTTCTCTGGTCACAGCAAAGCACAACAGTCAATCCCAAAGTGGACCACAAAGTTAGATTCTATCCTAAAGGAAACAGGAAAGGAATGGGAGTTTGCTGGAAAATATTCTAATCTATCATTGTTATGGTTGAGAATCTACCAAGAGGAGTAATGAGATAGATCCTGAGCTCTTTCTCAGGTCATAATGGGGCTAGCTTCGGTTCCCTTTTGCTTCCTTGTACCTCTGACAGCTCTGTGAGACCACTCCTGGGTAATCCATTAGTCCATGAAGTACAAGAATCACGTACAGTGGACCTCACCCTGCTCACACCTAGTTGAAACAGGATGAGATCATTAGAGCGCTGTGACAAGTGCTTATTGCATGGTTTCTGAGATTTGTAGTTTATGGTTCTGATGTAGAGCAAATAATATGTAATTCTCAACCTGATAGAGATCAGAAAAGTTGAATTCATGTTCTCCAAAATTGAAGAATAAATTGTAAGGAACAACAGAGGTTAGCAGTAAGAAATATTTATTGTGAGAGATAGCTCCTAAGAGATAGGAGACCTGAAAGGGGGTTNCTATGGCCCAGCTTTACACAGGAAGGGCTTCAAAGCAAAATCACAAGGTGGGTACAAAATCGCCAGGTAGATATAAGGTGGGTCAAAACTCTGATCAACCAATAAGATTACAAGTATATCTGCTTAGGTAATATTGATCCAGTGGGGCAGCAGGTCACATAGCAAGTGGGCATAGCAAGAACCAAAGTCTATTTTTTGAAAGAGATGAGTCAAGAGCCACTGCTCACCCACTTGAGTGACTAATGTCTACCTAGACTTCATTGGACCAGATGATATCAATTATAGTATGCTATCCCTGGGAAAGGCAAGGAGACCTGTGCATCCATCTTTATTTTGAGGTCTGGCCTTCAACAGAGGCATGTCCAGCCTCAGGTGCAGTATGGCTTTATCTTCTGCACAGACTCCCATGAGGCCTCACCCCGTCTGACTGCCTAGAATATTTTTACCTAACTTACTTGTCTATAATACTTATTCGGAAATGGAGGACTGACCCGCCAATAAAAGGAAAGAAACATCTGATGGCAGCTGCTGTTACTCAGATCACATGACCTGGGGGACCTTATCCTTCTTCTAAAGGACAAAAAATCACTGAGACCTATGAGTCCCACTTATAAAAATAAGTTAGAGCTAAAGATTGTACTTACGTCTCATCTTTTGATTTTTCACTCAATTGTATGTCAGAGACATTTATATGCTCCCCTTGTAAGAGAAGAAATAAAGGCTTACACAAGTAAGCTATTTTCTCAAGGTTATGGGGATGGCAAATGTAGAAGTTAAAGTATTTATGTTTGATGTGTTCCCACACACACACACACACAAATACTATTCTTTAGCAACAGCTTAAGATACATCTTTCACTAGGAGATCTTTCCCTCTAGCCAATCTATGTAGTGGACACTAGGATAATCCTAGGACATAGCCAACAGTGGAACTGTCAGGAGAGTGTCAGGGGCCAAACAGAGTTTTTGTATTAATCTCCAGAGAGTCATTCTCAGAGGAGGCAAGATTTCCTTCTGATGAGAGGGACCCTGGGAAGGGTGCAAACTTCTGAGCTCAGAGAAGCTTCTGCTAATAAAACATTTGTGAGACAGTAGCCTGCAGTATCAAGTGATGCCACGCTCAGTTTTGCCATCTCTGGATAAAAAATTGTACTCTGTGCTGCAGATTGTAGACTGGGCATAGCTTGCTGACTGAGAGCGCCCAAGCGTCAGTGTTATCCTTCATTTCCACAGCTCTGCAGCAGGCTTCTACAGGGAAGGACAAAGAGATGCCTGTGCTTCCTTTGTAGAAGGGATTTTCATGCCTGCCTACTTTAAATGGTTAGGAAGAACCATAGCCCACAGGGAACATTCTGGAACTCATGATGGGTTCCCCCAATGAGAGGTTCACCTGCTTCCTCCTATTACTCACTGAAGTCAGTGTCACTGCACTTGAGTTTTGGAAGAGGAAACTGAGTTTTTGAGAGCAAAAGGGAGTGACTCCTGGGTCTATATTTACCCATAAGCAGACCTGTACTTGAAGTCCTGACCTCTATGATCATGACTCTGGGTCATTCCTGAGGACTAACCATGCTGTTTTGCAGAGCCTGCCTTGTCACCAACATGTGGCCCTCCTTGGGACTAAGTTTTGCCATCTCCTAATGATCCTACGTGCAAATAAAAATTACCTGACAAATTATTTCATAAAGCCATTTCTACCTTGATATAGGCTCATTGATCAGCAAAGGATGTGGAAGAACAGACCTTTCTTGTTCAATGGAGTCAAATTCTTTCATTTTCTTGCTGGAGAAACTACATCCAGGAGAGAGGTAGACATTTCCAAGGTCATGTAGTCAACTCATAACCCCAAAATTGTGTTTTCTTCATCAAAAAGCAGCCAGTTTTATCCTTAGAGCCCATCTGAAGCAAAAATCACCACTACAAAGCTTCACCAAGACCTCTTAGGCTATCACTCAACAGGTGGTCTTCTATTAAAAAAAGCGCTGCAGGCTTCTTTCTCCTTTTCTAGACAAGCCACCAGACATCTGGGAGAAAATCTTGGCTTAAAATACTTTAGAGTTGAGCGAGTTGCTAGAAATTGTGGGGAAGCCGACCCCTCTCCTTCTCAAAGGAAGTGTAGAGAGATTAATTTGTTTCTATTCTATATGCATTTATTACACAAAAATTATTTATGTATTAACCACAGTGCTGGTGCCAGAATGGAAACGTACAAAAGATTCAGTTCCAGTCCTCATGCGTGATACATTCAAATTAGAAAAGTAGGCATGAAACCCTAATTATCATCCTAAAACTTGTCTAATTAAAATATTAATAATGGAATAAATAAAAATATAGGAAGTTATAAGAACTTTTGAAAATTGTGATGGGAGGGAGGCATGACCCAATGTAGTGGGTCTAGTGAGTGTTCTGTTAGGGCATTCCCCAAAGGACAAGAGACAAGCAGGTAAACAGACCTTGAGACAGGAAAGTGCAGACTGAGTCCAAGCAGCAGGCGAGTGTCAGTGTGAGTAAGATGCGATGTGGGGAGGTTCTGCTGTGCTGAAGAAATGAGCTACACTGTGGAAGTAAAGAGAACACCTGAAGATTCTAAGTCACTGACTAAGTCACAGATCTGTAACTTAAACATTGCAGACAACATGCTGGCAGCAAGTAGGGAGCAGAGGAGAAGGGCACTGAGTTCATGAGTGGGCGTCTGACTAGTCTGGGCACAGAAGAGTGAGAAGTGAGCCCTGGCAACTACACCTGGTAGGCAGTCTCTGTGAGATGTGGCAAATACACTGGGTGTGGTGGTACGTACTTGTAACCCAGCTCTTGGGAAGCTGTAAACAGATGGATCACTATGAGTCAAATCTAGTAGTGAGACCCTGAACACTCTGTAGACACTGCCCTAAAATTAAGAAAAAGAAAAGATGTGGCAATTAATAACTTGTGATAGCACAGATAAAGGGAGTGAAGGTATTTAAAAGACTTCCCTGTAGTTGTAGCATGTTAGGAGATTAAGAGAGAAAGGAAACACTAAGAGTATGAGAAGGAGAAGAGCACATGTCTGGGGCTGAGCGTAGGGCAGTGTTACAAGGTCACTGATTGGTGCTCAGCTTTAATCACAGGAGACGATGTGGGTCAGGACATCAGCTTGGCACTGGTTTCATGTAGATGACACTTAAAATCATAGGAATGGTCAGATTGTCCACAAAGAAATGAACCTTGAGAATGAAACATGATATAACAAAGTAGAGAAATCAGAAGCTTAAAGGGAAGATCCAGCGACAGGGACTTCGACATTTTAGGTAGATAAAGAGGGGCTGGCATAGAAACTAAAAAAGACTAAAGAGCCAAGTGCAAAGAGAACCAAGAGAGGATTACATAAAGAATGTCCAGTGCTTTTCTAGTGGTACAGAGATCAAGTAAATAGAGTACTGCAGAATGTGCCTTAGATTGTGTTCTTTTTTAATGTATTTGGTGCAGGGTCTCAGTAAGCAGATCAGACTTATAGTGATCCTCCTGCCTTCAGCCTCCCCAGTGCTGGGATTACAGGCATGCCCCACCATGCCTGGTCTGTTTGGCCAGCTCAGCATGCACAGAGTTGGGGCCAGTGTGGCTTGTGGAGCTGGGGATTGAACCCCAGTACCTGTGTTTACCCAAGCAGACACTTAGTCCACTGAGCTATCTCACTAGCCCTGTGCCTTAGATTTTGCAATGCAAAGATGACTGCTAAATTTAGGATTGAGTAATAGGCAGAAATTTGTTTGGAGTGAATTGAAGATGGAATAATATGGCGCAGAATAGAAATTATGCTCGATAGTTTCACATGTTTCCATGTGAAGAAGGGTTGGGAATTTTATCAACAGCTAAAGACAATATAATATTGATTAATTGATATTATTCTGTCTATTTGTGTCTGTCTGTCTATGCAAGAGGAAGAGTAGAGCATAGTTGTCCATGGCTGAGAAGAACTAAAATGTGTGTGTGTGTGTGTGTGTGTGTGTGTGTGTG
>NDGN011558771.1:0-11109 GCA_002564285.1 Tympanoctomys barrerae
ATAGATAGATAGATAGATAGATAGATAGATAGATAATAAAGAAAGAGATCAGGAATTTCTGCAGGAACTGCAGTAACCCAAAGCATGGAAGACCTACTGTCACACGGCATCACTGTGAGAACAGTTGTAGCAAACTCACTGTCCCGCAGTCCCAAACAAGAAGCCCGTTAGATGCCCTTCCCTGGATGCGTGCTACAGGACGTGGGACGCGTCAGTGCAGGGAAAGCACTCGGTGGAAATGGAGTGAAGAATCGATGCACTGGTCTGGATAAATCTTCAGAAGGTCACACCTAGCGAGCACGGCCACTCCTGAGAGCTGCGCGCCCTGTGTGGCACTTTCTGTAGCCTTGTTGAGGAGGGAACACAACCAGGAAGAACACAGGAATGAGCAAGGGTGAGCGCGGGCCGCAGGAGTGGCAATGGCGCCGTCACCGAGCAGCAGAACGCCAGAGCTTGTCCTGCGGAGACGGGCTGCGTGGGAACGATGCCAATGCCAAGGTGGTGGGCTTAAATTCTACAACAGCTTTATGAGCTATTACTGATGGAAAACTGAGCTGAGGACATGTGAAGCGTCGCGTTATCATTTTTACACTCAAGTGCTAAGTTAGGAGTTTTTTAAAGAGAACGATCGTTAGAAGATATCCACCTTTCCTGCCCAGGAAGGAGCACGTGTTCACGCCTTCACATGCAGCTCAATAGCGGCTCTTCCAGCTTCACTTAAATCACTTTTCCTTAAAGCACTGATGACTCCAGGTCCGCAGATAAGATTTTGTATTAAAGTGTGATTTCCAAATTCACTTGCCCCTTCATATGGCATAGCCAGAGAGAACAGAACATTTGTGAGCACATGATCTTGGATATGATAGTATCAAATGGGACCATTGTAGTCTCAGATTTTTATAGCAAGGATTAAAGTGCCTTGATAAAATGTAGAGGCTTCGTGCGTTCACGGTGCACCTTGATGTTATCGCTGTGGTTCCAGGAGTTCTCTTGTTACTCTGAGAACAAGATATAAATGATTGAAAGTGTGGGCTTCCACAGCCACAGGAATGGCTGGCAGTGACCAAAGCTATGCGCTTTACACCCTAAAGTCAATGCCAAAGAATAAATTTGAATAATCAATGTTTTTAAATTTTCATTTTAAAATTCATTTTTCTAAGCAGAAGTGCAGAATCTCAGCAGGAGCAAGGACATAGCCAACTCACACTCTCGGAAGCAGGAGTGGGTTGGGCCTCGCGGCCACCGTTTCTCTCGGCCCTTCCACGGGGATGAGACTGACGTGAGGACGTCCACTGGGCAGGAAGGAGACTGAGGGTTGGTGGCTCTGAATTTTTCCTTCCGGTCAAGGAACTAACAGTGCAAATGCTGGTGTCCCAACCTCCACACCTCACTGCTTCGGAGTATCTCTCCAACGGTCTGAAGCAGTACGCATGTCATTTAAATTGTAGTACATTTACTTTTAAAAACTAGTATAATTTTTGGTCTGGCTGTATGGACAGAAAAGCTGTTTAGAGAACTGAAAATATTTTTATTATTATTTAATTCTATCAAATGCTCTCAGTCCCAAAGGGTGTTGGTTATTTCCCTATTCACTCTTGAGCAATACCACTTGAAATATTACCTGACACCAATGTGCTTCTTTTCTCTAGAATTTTTTCCATAGTGACCTTATTTTGAAGATACTGCTGAAAATAATCCTCCATTCGTCTGGGCCCCTAAAAGGCTCTGTTCCAGCATGTCACTAGTGATTTATGACTACTCACTCCCTGGCATCATCAAGGGGGTAGAATATATATTTGCCCTCAGGAAATGAAAAGGAAACATAAATAAAAATTGCATGGTTGATTGGCCTCTTTCTGGCGAGGTAGGCCACACTTCAAGAAATCACTTTCCCCCCTCTTCCCTGGCTTGCTGTATCGCTAAAATAAATGGAATTTTTGTCTCGTGCATGTTTAAAATATAATTGTTGGATTATGTGAGGTGAACACCAAGTGCTGGAACAGGTGCAGCACGGTCCAGTTAGGCCTCGTGTGGTCAGCAAGGGGCAGGCACGCTCATAGCCAGGTGAGGACAGGAGGCCTCTCCCGGCAGGACCAAGCTGGGTCGGGAACACTGGCACCCTGCATTCATGGGACACAGGGCCAATCCGTGGGGACCACAGCTGCAGCTGGGCATCAGGAGAAAGAAGACGAGGCTGAGGTTGGTGGGTGGCAGGGCTCTATGGGAATGATCGAAGACACCGCAGTGCAAATTGGCGTGCAGAGCTGAGGCCATCTGCTCAAGTTCTTTAGTGACCACCTCTTGCTCAGGACCCTGTAATGACATCTGGAAGTGGCCAGATAATGCCTTGCTGTTGTTTCATAATGCTCTAGCATTTCAGCTCCGTCTTTCACGTCTCTGCACTTGACCAGCTTAGCAAGCGCCTGACACAGAGGGACCAAGCGTTCTGAAGCGCTACAGATTTCAGGCAGGGCTGGAAGTCACCCCGTAGTACCTTCTTCACAGTGCCGTGTGGGGCTGGGTTTCAGACTGCGGCTATTGCTCTGGGGGCTGTGCACATCACAGCCCAGTGGGAGGCTGTGACTGCGTGCCGCTGGGCCTCTCCACACGCCCTCCCTGGGAGGGCACTCAGGGTTGCGAATCAAGCAACTTTCTGATTGCCAGTGCCACCAGCAGGGACAGCAAAGGAAAGAAAGATCGGTGGGAGAGGGTGGATCTCCTGCGTGGCTGCGCTTGCTCGAGCGTTCTGTCATCATAAATCTTCCATGTAAGTATTACATAGAAGGCACGTACATGGTGCATGTATACATGATAGTTTTATTAAAAGAGGATAAATAACTTCCCCAAGAGTACATAACTAGGTGGTCACAACCTACTGGAAGTAGGCTCTAAGCTGCTGCTGCCCTTTTCCAAAACATCCGTCCCACAGTGACCAACAGCTTTCTTCTGGAGCAGCGTTGGGAGGAAACAAAAGATATTTTATGTCACCCAGCCCAACTACCTTTGCCATGGAATCAATGTTAGGAATAATCTAAAGCTTAGAAAAAGTTATCTCAGCAGCCTACTTGCCTAGAGCTAGCAGAACGATCATGCAAGGGACACCTCGCATAGTGGAACCCTCTGGCGTTCACCTGGGAAAGATGGCTGTGGCCATTCATGCCCATGACGGTGCAGAGTTTGGCAAATAAAAGCAGAATTGTGGCAAATGTTTCTGTTTGTGAACCACATTGTTCAGATGCAAACCCTTGTGTTTTTTATAGCATTCCATTATCTAAAACTTACAGGCTGGGATCTGAGAGGAGCACTCCCATTTCCTAAAGCCTTGAGTGACATCAGCCTTCTAGTCAGTGGCTGTCCTATTTCTCTAAGTAGCTACTTTCCAAAGACAATATCCAGTTAGGGATAGAAAACACATGAAATATTGTATTATATGGCTGAATCATATCAAAATTACCAAAAGACATTCTGAACTTGTTTGAAGAAAGCAAGCCTTCCCTCTGGCAAGGGGCCTGCCAGTTGGTGATGGTGGCAATATTCTTAATGGGCGTCATTGTAATTTAGTTTCCCCATGAAGCTGGCTCTGTACAAGGAAGGATATCTAGTCCTTTCCAAGAAAATGATGTGTGGAGTTAAGAAATGGAAAGAAGACTGAAAAACACCTAAGTTCCTAGTTCTATTTTGCTTTCGTTTTACACATATTTTTAAAATATAATTTTTGTTTGTTTGCATTTGGAACCAGGAATCAAACTCAGAGTCTCAGGTGGCCAGGCAGGCACTGTGCCACTGAGCTATCCCTGGCCCTCATTTATGCATCACTTATTAGGGTGCTCGTATGTTCTAATGAGAGAAAAGAAATGATGGATTAACTTTTAGGAAGTCTTACATTATAATTGAAACTACTTGAGAACATATGAGTTCTTACAATCAAAAACTCTATCAGGAAACATTTAATTTATATTTGTTCAAGTCCCATTTTTGGAAAAAGCAAACAAATTTGTAGAGCTATCTTTGACAATATTGACCCATGAGGAGCCTGTCCCTCCCACATGTCCCTAAGCCATCAAATCTCTCTACATAAAGACCCAAGTCAGGAATGATCTGCAGAGCACAGAAGGCCTCTCCCTGCTCTCCCCTCTTCCTTTCTCCTATGTTTCCTTCTTTCCTTCCCTTGTTTCCTTTCCCACGATCTTATTGGCCTTGGTTTTACCCCACACGCGCCCCTCTCTGTTCCTAGCTGTCGTCATTCAAGCGCCGACAGCCACTAACTTTCCCCAAATGGCAGAGGAGGGGGAACAACATGCACACTCTGTCACCAGCACATCTGTCTGAAAGCATGATCACGGGGGGCAGGCCCAGAGGACTCCCAGCCACTCTCTGGTACCGTCTGCTTACCTTTTTGTTGCTGTTCTTGCTCATCTATATTTTTTAAAAAATATAGTGTCCTGTAATTATAGCATGAAAACTGTAAAAACACCTACTCTACTGGATGGGTCACTGTTCACCAGTACAAAGTTTTAAGTCCCAGGCCTGGGTAAACCTCTAGGTTCTACAGTTCACTAGCTGTATGAGTTTCCTAAGTTAGTTAATGCTATAATAACCTACAGAACCATTTGAAGTTATTTAAAATCTGTATCTACCTATGAAATATTATATGATCATATTATCTCTCCATAGGCTTATTTTAAGGAGACACTGAGAAATTGTATGTGAAGGAGTTAGTGTGGCACTACATAGAATTTGTAGGAGGAATTCACAAAGTGCTGGGTTCTCAATACTTCTCTGAGCGCAGAGGGTAGGTAGGATTACAACATAATCTCCCCACATGCGCAGATGTGAGTTCCCAGAACCAGTGCTCCCCTACATGGCGAAATGGTCCTTTCAGGTGAAATGCAGTGAAAGGTTTTGAGATGGAGAGGTGATTTCTGATGAGCCATCCAATCACAGGAGCCTTAGAAGGTCTAGGCCCAGGTGTCAGTCATCACGATAGGGCAAGGGAGAAGGGAGCAGAGGCAGGAGGGATGCGCCTTGGTAATAGAGGGCGGGGTCGCTAGCCAAAGAAGTGGAGTGGCCTGCAGAATCCAGGAGAGCAAGACCGTAGATTCTCCCCTAGAGAGTTAAGAAGGAATAGGGCTCTGGCCATGCTTTTATTTCAGTCATCGATTCCTGTTGAGACTTTTTTGTCAGGGGGGGGGGAGAGAGAGAGAGAGAGAGAGAGAGAGAGAGAGAGAGAGAGAGAGAGATTGAAAAAGTTCTCTTCGGATACATACTTTGCAGCTGTATTTACCTAAGAAACCCAGGAAGAAACTAAAGTCCAGACATCATCAAGTAAAATAAGAAACTCGTATTTAAACCATAAGATGTTCTTTGTTTCCCGGGGCCTCTATCAACATCTAACTGGTAAGAGGTGTACATCTGAAGTGACTTTCCTGTCCTATGAAAACAAATCATGTGAAGCCCTACAAGTGATATTCCCATCTCTTTACAGCCACATCCACAATCTTCAGAAGTCCGCTTGGTTCCTCATGTTGAGCTGTCATACATTCATCACTTGTCCCCACTGCTTTACCTCTCAGAGGCTGTTTTATCAGAGACAGCATGGAAGACTGACGTTCCCCTCACTCTCCTCACCATTTCCCACCTTTACACCTTCCTAAATAGCTTCCTGAGGCCACAGCATAAATGATAAATACCAAAGGCGTTGGATTTGTGGAGACTGTCACTGTCAACTTTCTATGTTCGTCGTGCACAGGTAGACAGAGGCGTGTCGGTGAGTGTCCACGGGAGACTGTGGTTGCGAGTCTCTGTGTGGGCCTCTTCTCTACCCAGGGCCAGGGGCCAGGGGAAAGATGCCCCAAGACCATGGAGCACACTCACCACACAGGTCTTGGATCCTAAATCCCACGGTCAAGTCCAGGGCTGCTTAAAGAAACAAGTGACGTCAGTGCTGAAAAAAGACACAACTACGTACCGGCACACTTCATGGTTTCCCTCTGTGAGGAAGAACCAGAACCGTGATGTTGGGAAGGCCATCTTGAATGGTCTGCTAGTGGCCCAACATCTGGTCAGTGGCCAGCATTTGGAAAAATGTTGGCGCCATTCAGTTACCAGAAATAATAATGATTACCATTCTCTGATTAAATTAGAGCTCACAGGTGATGAACTTGTAACTAAATTAGGGATCTATCTGATAAAGGCAAACAAACATTTTAACAAAGAAAAACGTGTTTGCATGGTTTCAAAGAATGAATAGAGGAGGATGGGGGACAGGAAGAGGATGAGAAAAGGGATCAGCTGTGCCGTGGATGTGCAGCGGCTCCCGCAGGGGTGTAAGCCTGATGTGCTTCACACAGGCACTAGCAAACTGAAGCAAAGTGAAAGCAAATTAACAATATGGGATTACACTGGGAAGAGAAGTTACCTTATTCTGAAGAATTATGGGAGGACTCATGTTACCAAGTAGTCCCAGATAAATCAGCAAGAAATGGAACCAAGGCCTTGAGCGTATAAGAGGACAGCACTGCCCCGTCCCTCTTCCGTCAGGCTGCACGGCCTGAGTTTAATAAGGAAGGTCCACAGGCATCTGCCCTTTCTCAAGGGTAACTGGCCTGTCACACAGGGTGTGCCACATGTGAGGGGTTTCAGGAAAGAGTGAGGGACCTCCAGGATTGTAGGAAGTGAAAGAGTGTGACAATGAATTCAGAGTGCGCTTCTGCAAGGAGCCTTTTGAGAGACGGAGGGCCTGGGGGACCACCGGCCTACCACGGAGTGGGCCTCCCAGGCACATGCTAATGCACAGCAAGGTCAGGGTCCTGATTTAGAGCAGGCTGTTGTAGTGAGGCTGGAGAACGCGCGGATTGTGACGCATCCTGTCGGCAGCCAGCTCACCCTCAGAAGATCCAGGGAAAAGTGTGCTCAACATTGTACTTGAGATTTTGCTGTCCTTTATGACATTGTTTCCAAGTAAGACCCTTAAACATGTTTGATGGCCTCTTAATGCCCATGGACATCATTTTGCCACAAAACTATACCATTGTCAGTTAGTCCTTGTTTACCATTTTTCTGAAATAATTTATCTTTATTCATGTTGGCTGTTTTTGAACTTCTTAGAAGAACGTCTTTGTGGAAGGACTTCCTTTAACTGGGTCTTAGTCATAAAGCACCTTGGTGAAGCCCTGAGATGTTTAGAAGGGAGTGGAGATGATATGAGATAAAACAACTTGTAGCGTCTGGCCCTGGCTGGACATTTCTACACCTGGCCAGTATTGCCCACTTGCCCCAGGGACCTGGTTAATAGAAAGCCTTCCAGTTCCTAAGGGCTGGAGTGCTCTTTGTGTTTTCATTCATGCCCTTGAACACAGTCCTTGGCTCCACCTTGCTAATCACGGCCTAGAGACCATCTGTCCACCCTCTGAGACTGTCTTCCCAGAGAGCTTCCGGCTGGGGCTTCCTGCAAGCTGGGGATGCATGTGTAACCTGTCTTGGGGCGGTGTCTCCTGCACTACAGTCACAGAGGATGAAATGACCTTACAGTCATCCTGAAACTCCTGGGATATGGCCATGCCAGCCACACTGGGAGCACTGTTACCAGTCTCTCTGAATGAATGAATGAATGAATGAATGAATGAAGCCCTGTATGGCGGAATGAGTCAGGAGACATGAATGGCAGGTCACAGCGTGGACGGCAGTGAGAAGGCTGAAGCGGTTGTGCTCTTTCTTGCTTCTAGTAAGAGGACGGTCCCGTGGCACTCCCGCAGCTGTGAAGGGACATTAAGGCTGGGTTTTCTGAGTAGTGCTGCAGTGGGGAGGAGGACTTCAGTTTGTATGAGCTTTCACATGCTTGAAATTGTTATTATGTGAATTACAAACATGTGCTAGGAGGCTGGTGGGAAGAAATGCAAAAATGTGAAGCACTCCTAAGGTTGAGAAAATGCAGCCCAAGTCAGATAAATGGTGACATATTGCGGCCAGGCACGCGTTCTGCCACCCAAACACTTAGCCTCCAGGAACTGTCACCTGTCATAGGCAGGGCTTGAGGTACTGGCTTTGTGACAGTCCCCTGGGGGTGGGGGCTATAGATTTAACAATTTTGTTATTCACTATATCACCAAAAAATGGCCAAAGATTTAAAAAGTGCAAGCGAATTTGGAATCATGCACAAAACCATCATAAGAAATATTTGAGGGCTTAGGAAGAGGGTTTGAGTCTCTTCCAAAACAGCGAACGAAGATAGAACAGTACACATTCTCAGCTCAAGTCAGAAATCATGTCCAGTGCTGAATGAAAGTACATAAGCATAGAAGACTCACGCTGCATGACCTCACTTTCATGTGCAGTCCCAAAAGGTGATTTCCCCAAAAGAGAAGGAAGGCGGAGACCACAGCACAGGGTGGGTGAGGGAGGAGAGGGGAGGGGACAGGAACGGGAAGGTGCGGACTGCAGGAGCAGAGTCTCACTGGCCCACAGAAAGTGGTTCTGTGGGCTGCCGCGCTGCCTCATGGCTGTAGTCAACAACAGCGTGTGCACCATTGTCTTCAGATGGGTAAAATGGTAGATGTTAGATGCTTTTGTCACAATAAAATATATAGGGGAGGTGATGAGTATGTTAACTGGCTTGACTGAAACTTGTGTCTTGTAGACATGGATTGCATGCTTTATTTTTTATTTTTATTAATTTTATTGAGAAATAAATAGCACTGAAACAGTTTCAAAACTGATTAGTAGGACAGTTTCAATAATTAATACATTGCATATTGTCTTCGTAGCGATTATTCGTAGTACAAGATGCAGACATGATATCCTGTGCAAACACTATTAGTACATATCTTTCTTCTCATTGAATTAAGAGAAAGTAGCTGCATCTATCCTAACTCCTTTGTATATACAGATACAACATGGTCCTTCATTTGTATCCCCTTTTTTGTTTAGTTTTGTCAGAGATGGGTATTCCATGGCCTTTTAAGTATTCTAGGTGTGTGCATTCTTTAAAGCGTATTTCTAGCAGATAAATATCCTACTTTAAAAATGATGCAAATTGCATCACACACTCCTTCCCCGTAGGACGGAGTCTACTTCTCTGCTGGCAGACAGCCCTCTTCGATTCAAGCGCTACACGGCCTCAGGCCCATCTTCTTCAGTCCAAGTAAGCAGAAGAAAGGAAAACTGCCTTTAGGGTAGCAGCGCAGGAGGCTCAGCCGACAACGCTCGTGCAATTTCAACTTCCTTCTTGCGTCTTGCAGTGCTTTACAATGTTTCATTCTAGTTTTTTATTCCTTAAGCATATTTAAGTAAAATGTCCTCTTTCCATATTTTGACATAAAAAGTGGATGATTTATATGAAATTAGATGAAAGTTAACTGCATCTAATTATATATGTGAAGAAGAATATTTCAGGTTTCTGTTTGTCTCTATTTAATATAAACCAGATTCCAGGTGTCAGTCAATTTTCTTTACTTTTGCATCAGGAAAGTGATAGCTATCCAGTCTTTTGAAATGGAAGCCTTTGAGTCACGTTTAGATGTCCCCTGAACCAGAGGTGAAGATGAACAGGAGCTTTGTACTCACGTCGACGCTTTAATGAAGCTTTGCAAAATATTTAATAAACATCCTTTCGTTAATGCTTTATCAGGTTGAGCTGCTGAACATGAAGATAGGAAACTAATAGACCTATCACAATGCAGGGAAAATTGACTTTATAAAGAATGCTGTCTCCTTTCCTGCTTACGAATGTCCACTTCAGAAATGTTTTAAAAGGTGAAGAGGTAGTTTTCAAAGGTGGGTTCCTCTCGGTCACTCCACTAATCCATCTCTTGTGTGGAAAGTCACTAGGGCCAGTCTGCCCCTCGCTTGGGTGTTACAAAGATCATGTGAAAGAGTTTTCAGTGCACTGCAAAGTGCTCAAAGCTCAGTGGAAACTAGTTCAGAAACTACTTCACGCAAGCTGCTCCTCAGGGCTCAGCAGGATCTTGAGGAGCTGTGATTTTCATCCGTCGATGCCCCCCACGTCACTACAGCTGTTTCATTCTTCATCATTTTTCCAAAGCATCAACATCATCACCCCCACTTTAGCAGATATTAGGGCTTCCCTTTGCTCTTTGAACTAAGAACATCCCATGGGATGGGCAAATATAGCCTCACAGGCCCATCCACAAGGACTGATGAAGATAGTGTTGTGTATGTTTTTAAAAAAACACAAAAAGTTGGGTATAGTGAAAGACACATTGCTATGAATGCATCTCAAAACCATCCCACTCAGCTGGGAAGATAGCTTGGTGGCTTAAGCACCTGCCTGGCAAGATTAAGGTCCTGAGTTCAATCCCCAGAACCATACCCTTGAAAAACAAAACAACCTTCTCTCACTTCAGATACACATATGTCACTGTACTTGCCATCCTCTGAAGCAGCTCCAGAAGCCCTGCTTTATGAGCACTTTACAAGATATGATCAAAAATATGGTGAATTATGCTGCTGAGGGCTCCCAAGAGAAAGGCAGTTCATAAAACCACAGGGTGCTCGAATCCATCTCATTCATTAGATCGAATGCCCGGTGGCCACTCTTTCCCAAAATCAAGATGACCATGAAAGGGAAACGTTTTGAAAGTTCTCAGCATGGAGGCAGCAAGGACAGGGGGATCATGTATCTTTTACTGTTATAAGGACTTTTAAAAAAAATTACAGTTGCTAGCACCCATGTAGCCTGGCGCTGGGAGCCCCACAGCTGTGTCCATCTGCGGCTTCCCTAGGGGCATCGTGTGTACCTTCCCCTTCCAGCCTCTGAGGCTCCCCCGTGTCAGGACTTTCCGCTGAGTGGCCCAGAGTCCCTGCCTCCTCTGCTCTGCCTGAACCCCCAGCTACACTCAGGGACACACAGAGAGGCTCCCTGTGCACATGACACATCTGGAAGGTCCCCTTCCCTGTCATCTGAGGTCAGGCCTGACATCCCTTTGCCTTTGTAAGATCTCACGGCACATTTCTGCTTCCCCCTTATGACAGTTTTCAAAATCATGGTCACCTGCTCACAACCGAATGATTCTTCACTCACGTCTGCTTTCTTGCTCAGATGGGACTGTCCACGGGAAGAGCGGCTTGGCTTCCCCCCATCAAGGCACTTCC
>NDGN011558771.1:12204-42895 GCA_002564285.1 Tympanoctomys barrerae
CGCCACACATGCACTCTGATCTAATGGAACCCCTGCAGGACCCCCTTTTAGGGGCGCAGCAGATAAGCCACCTGCCTACAGGCACTTGGACGGAGTTCATGGGAAGATTCTGACTAACTTGGAGAGTAAAATCTCTGCCTCACGTGTTGGTGTGTTTGTCCAGGGTTTCTAAAGCCCTTAGAGTTATCAGTCGTATAGTGAGCAATACCAGTATCAATATTTTTAAAGCAGAAGTTTTCAAATGTTAAGAAAAACCACTCTATCTAGTACGATTAATTCTCAAGGCCTCCCCAGTGTGGACGCTACTTCATTCCCCTAAATATTAAACTAATTTTGCAAAATGTGCTCCTTAACGAAAAAGCTCCTAAGCTGTTGAGAACAGTTAGACACGCAGGGCTCTTCCCGTCACTGAAGAATTCCGAGAACTGAGTGGGGTGCCAAGCCCCAGAAATGATCAGGACCACATGCTCTAGTTAGCTTTTCTTCATAACGGACCAAGAAGTTTCAGTACATTCTAGCATTATTAAAATCCAGGGTAAAATATTATTGTTTCTTTTCTAATAACACAAAATTCGTAAACTTGCCAGAAAGACAAGGTGCGTCACAGTGAATGTAGAAGAACTCTTTGCCAGACATTTAACACTTTCAGAACTCGTGGTATTTAATATGTTTATAGGAAAACATGAAAAATTTTTGTTATGGTTTGCGGTACTCAGCATCATAGTTTTTCTTTCCAATAACTCTCTGAACGTCTTTGGGCTGGGAGCAGTCACAGGCGGTCGGGGAAGCGGAGGGCTCCTATAATTTTTCAGGTAGCGAATGTTCTGGCAAAGGCAGTCCCGTCTGCTTCATTGTTACACCAGTGTTTCTGCCATCTGCCTGAGGGATGGCATTCGCGTCCTTGTGGCTGCTGCTGTTGTTCCTGGTGTCCAGGGACTACCGCGTGGACTGTGCTTCTAGGCGAGGGAAGAGCCCCAGAGCGCAGGGGCTGCCCCCCAGGTGCGCTTGGAGTGGGCTTGCTCTTTCTTTTCTAGCTACGCAGGACTTCGATTCCCGCCTGGGGGGAGAAAAGTCCCATTCCATGTTGCTTACAGTTTCATCGCATTAGCTAGTTTCTCTTATTAAACCACATACAAGTTGTGACATGCTGTTAATTCAATCACTAATAACTAGCTCAAATTGCGAATCTATGTCAGCAGGTTGGTGTTGATTAAGCTGTAGCCACCACTAGCATATTGTTTTAAATGCTTGATAAATTTTATTTTCTGCAGCGATAGACTGCTCGCTTTCTTCCCTCCCTTTCCTGTCTAAGTGAAAAGCCTGGCACCGACGTCCCTGTGCGGGGCCTTTGCAGACCTGGGTTTCCAGCGCTGCAAGGCGGGCTGGTAACCACTAGAGGGGAGGAGACAGCCGGGTTTATTGAAGGCTCCACCAGAGATTGGGTTGAGGGCGCTGCCAGAGCTGAGGCGCCCAGCACAAGGGTCGAGGACCTGGCAGAGGACTGCAGTTACGGAGCCAGGCTTCCCAAGGCGCAGCAAGGTGCTGCTGACCGCGTGGCGCTGCCCGGGACGGTGCTGCCTGCCCACGGGTCTCCCGCACAGCACCGAGGGGTCTGTGAGGCCAAGCCAGCCTCTGGGGCCGCATGCTCTTCCTCAGGGCCGAGCTGGGCAAGTGTGAGGCTGAGCACCAGCTACTGGGGATGGAAGGGGCACAGAAGCAAAGGTGATTTTGTGACCCTTCTGAGTAAAGTAGAAAACCTAGCTCACTGGCTCCACAGCCCAGCCTGCCCCTCTTCTCAGTAACAGTGAGCACCTACATTTTATCGCTGCGGGAACATTTAGAAGGAAGTACCACACACATAAAAAAATAAATAAATAAAATTTGGATACAGAAAACAAAGAGAGGTCCCAGGAGAAGAGAAACTCTGTATAACCTCCTTAGACATTCTAAAATATATGTAATTTAAATTTAAGAACACAGTAAGCTAGGATTAGCCAGGGGTCACCTATAGTATTTGGGAGGTACTTTCTGATTGTTTAAATCAGCTTGACCTCTCTGATGTTTATGTTTTCTAAGCAAAAGGTACTGTACTTAATATTAGTATTGTTCACGGGCGCTAATGTGGAGCTGGATTGTGTTCTATGCGCTTTCCTGAGTGTGATTGCACTAAGATTATTCGGTTTCCATTTGGGAAGCCAGTGGCAATTACCGGCACACAATGTATCATGCATTTGCTCACTGGATATAAAACGTATATACTAATTCGCAATAAAATGTAACAGCTGTCAGTGCATTTTCTGCTCTGTTACTTCAATAAATTGGAACTCTGACTAGAAAATGGGAATATTGCATTTTTACACACTCTGTAATGTGTTTGCTTTTTGCAAATACAATTTATTTTTTTCATGACAAAAATTGTGGTTTGTTATTACTGCTAGTGGATAAATATTCCTATATCAGAATGAATTACATATGGTATCTGTAAAGAAGTAGTAATATTTTCTGCTTTTTATTGTAGCTTGTCTCCAGTAAACAAAATACATTTAACCCACTTCTGTCACACATGGAGTGTGTGTGGGATCTTTTTTTCAGTCTCTCTTTCCTACTTTCTCTTTCTTTTTTCATTGAAATAGTTGTATGTTGGGAGTAGGAAAGGATATAGGAGTTACTTTTTTACCCAACACTCGCAGGTGTCCGGGTCAATCATTAATGTCTGTATCTCGAAACCACCATTTTCGCCAATCCTATTTTGAAGTTTAAAGTCTCTTCTTTCATACATTTGCTAATCAAGTTCCTCTAAAATATGAAGCAGTGTCCCTGAGTTTTATTTAAAATAAAATGCCTGCACATTTCTGTAATTTTGTTACTTGAGGTCAGACTTTTCACAGATAATTAGCCTTTTACACACTGTGAAATCAACCTGCGCTGGTTATTTGGCTAGACTCTTCGCTTCTGTTCTTTATTTCCCAGAAGGTTAACGTGCTGAAAATCTAGCTTCCAGCTCAGAGTACTGTCTCTTTGTGTTGCTAATTATCCTGTTGCATAATTATTAATATCAGGAGCAGGAAGAGGAAACAAGCCCACCAAACAGCCGCGCACGCCGGCGCTCTGGCAGGAAGCAGGCCCGCATTAATAAAATGTGGCTGGGCCAATATCACAGGAGATGGGAGCGCTCCTTGTTAAGGATCATTTATTAACTGAGATCATCTTTTAGTTCGCCTTGGGGTAATGACTAATGTCAATGGCAAATTTCACAGTTGTCTAGAGAAATGAATTAAATTTGTAATAAAAAGCCCTTCGGCTTGTTGTACATGTTCATTTATTGGAGTAGTTGAACTAGGAGAACTGTGAGGCAGCTGAGAACATCAGCTTAATTTTCCTTACATATAATAGTGACCTTTAGCTCCATATTGAAAAAGTTACCTATTATAGACTGGTAAATTAAATGAGAAGTCCCTTTAATGCAAAATAAACTAGATGGCTGAGCTAAGTGAATCGGCCTTTCAGCCTGTAAGATTCTTGGAGGAAAAATATTCTTTCTTTTTTAGCACGACTCTTCTATTTAAGCCGACATAAAATAAGTCACTTGACACATCTGAAAAAGAAAAGGATAATTCAAAGGGAGGGTCGGAGTCGCACCTATTTATATGGCTGTGAGTTCTTCGGTTGCTTTCATTTTGTACACTGAGGCAGAGCTCTTCAAAGTGTTGTTTATTGCTTTCTTAATTACAAATACACAGTGTTTTTTTTTTATTTACGTAGCATAGCATGTTGTTTCTCTACTTATTTATAGAAGTTTTTATGCTGCTTTCTGTAGTTAAGGAAAAGCGTATTTTCCAGGAGGAAGAACCATTACACCACTGTCTTTATTTCTGTTTTAGAAGACTAATTCTGTGTTCCTTTTCTGAGGCTGAATTGGACCTGGAAAATGATAATGACTTTCAAAAAACAAGCATGATGACCAAGCACAGTGTTCTCATTTTATAAGAGAAAGTGCAGGCCGGCAGGCCTCCTTACGCAGTGATCCTCCGCACCGTAGTGCACTCGAAGCAAATTACCCTAATCAAGGCAGCAGCCTCACTAACGATAGCAGGTGAAAAGTGGACATTATTTTCAGCCAGTGACGACGATTACAGTGTTTATGTAAATTGAAATGTAATATTTCTTTCAGAAAGGTTCACTTCCATCGTGTTTTAAAACTAGAAAATCACGTCTCAATATTTCCACTTTTAAATCATATGTGTGAGACACACTCTCGGGCCTCCAAGGCTTCACTCTCCTTTACAGTCAGAACTCAGAGAAATATCTGCTCGGCGCCCAGCCCAGCTGCTCTAAACGTGAGGCCAAAGGTGCGTGGAAATTCCTGCGAGATGCTGAGGAGGCGGGAGAATAAAGAAAAGCTGCCGTGTGAACCACAGTTCATTGTAGTTGTGCTCATTTTTGCATATAGAAAAATGCTGGTTAAGAATTTCTTTATTCCAAAATTTTAGGTTTCTGGAACCGTGAGAAATGTTTAAGTTTTTCCATTTTAGTTATTTTTCCAAGGCATTCCCTTCACGTATCACCTTTTAACCTAACACTCGACCTCATACCCCATCAAGGTGGGTGGGGTCGCCAAAGTGCTCGAGCTCTCTGCTCGCTGGGCGTGCTCGGGCGTGTAGCCTACTTAGTTGCCACTTAGTAGAGCCCCAGAAATGTGGATGCAGCACTGAACCATATTCTCTCAGAGATTACTGGGATAAAAACCAATTAGGGATCAGCTCGCACCATACACGCATACAGATTGCCGTGGATTGAACACTGCTCAGGCCAACTCGCCTTCGAGCCTGGAATACTCTGAATGGCATAAATATTAAAGACTATGAGGACCTGGGCCACAAAACATTGAGAAAGTCTCTGAATGCCAAATGGAGCCTCGTCGAAGCTGCAAGAGGAGGGCGGACTCGTTCCTCGCCACATCCCACACCCCTCCTGTTTTATCCTGGGGGAGCTGTACCCCCAGGCCTCCTCCAGTGTGTTCTCTGCCGCTAATCCGCCCACAATGGTCCACAGGAGTTGCCGACTGGTCCTCCATGCCCTGCATTCTGTGACTGTCACTTCTGTCTAATCAGCCAGGCTCCTCCCGCTCCCCCTGCCTTGTCCCGAGGCCCCCCATTCTGAAGCTGGGAGGGGACAGCTGTCCCCAGGGCCAGGACAGTTCTAAGAATGACTCAATGGGCAAATCAGCATTGAGCGATCGCTCCTTTCAGCGTGCTTATTGGAATCTGTGCAGTAAAGTGGGAGCGGGGAGGCAGCTTGGACAGGGCCTCGGCCAGGAAGGCTGGAGCGGGCTGGCAGGCGAGGCGGAGTCCAGAGCAGGAGGCACGGCCGGCCGCGACAGCTGCGCCCTGCCCAGGGAGACAGCAGCGCGCGCCTGGCTCTGCTCTTTATTCTCCCTTCATTTTTGCTTTTCTTTCTTTCCTTTTCTTTTATTATTTTTTCCTCTGTCTTTTTCAGTAGCTAGAAGGAGAAAGGGTGTGACTTTTCCCCACAACTCCCTCAGTATATTTTCTATAGCTTTTTTTCCCCCATTAGGTAGAATATATTGATAATTTGGATGCCCAAATGCGAAAATGTTAGGCTGAGACCACTGGCTTAGTCTAAAGCTCCGTATAAGAGCTGTCCACAATAGAAACAAGAGTTGAGATTTATAAAATATTTATTTTGACCAGGCACTTCCCTGAACACCTCTATGTACACCTTGAAACTACTTTAGAACAGAGGTTGTATTTATTTCTTTTTTTCTGATTGAAAACAAAACCCAAGGGCTGGCCAGATAGTTGAACAGAGTAAAGCACCTAATTAGGCAAATGGAGGGGCTGGAGTTTGATCCCCAGCATGCTATGCTGGCCCACCCCTGGGGTGCCTGAGCCCATGACTGAGACTAGGTGTGGTGGCCCACGCCTGTAATCCCAGCACTTGGGAGGCTGAACACAGGAGGTTCACTATGAGTCCAATCTGTGTAGTGAGATGCTGTAGACCCTGTACTAAATATAATAATAATAATGAAAACAAAATCGAAGAGCGCAGACACGTTGAATGTAGTGCCAGGGCCACCTGGTCAGCGCATGGGGGCATGAATCCTGCGATGCGAGTCCCCGCAGTGCGCTGCTAGGGACAGCAGACAGGGCTCCGGTGCTTGGTCAGACCGGTGACCCTGAGTAGCAGCAAGGAAAGAACGCATGGTGGAGGTGAAGAACTTCTCCAAATGGGAAGGCGACCCGGAGATGAGGGACGAGGGGATGAGGAGGTCGAAGGATCACAGGGCGAGACTTCCGGCACCGACCGCTGCCGGCGTGCGTCACCATTACACTGTATGAACATGGACTAAGAGAATAAAAATTTAAAGAGAGTGAAAAGCAACGTATATTATTGCGTCTATACATGCAGCGTTTCATTTAAACATGGTCAGTGGTGGTAAAGATTTAGTCTCCTGGAAAACGACCTCTTAGAAATAGTTTTGTTTGCAGGTACCAGCTTCGCCTTTAGCCATGTAAAACAGGAAGGAAGGCTGCTTTACTGCCGGGCAAGCAGGAAGAAAGCAGGTGAGGTGGGCCGAGGGCAAAGCTCGGAGGCCCCGGGCTCGCCTCGCCCCGCGGGCCTCGGCCCGGCTGCCTCCCCGCGCTGCAGCAGAAGCCAGGAGGCCGAGGAACCAGGGTGCACAGCCCACCCAAGGGCTTGCCTCGCTGTCGGTGCGGTGCTCGCAACAGCGGCGCGAGTCACAGAGCCGGGGCCCTGGAGCAGGTGGCACGGGGATGGCGTGCCCCCGGGCCACACTGCCTGGAAGAAGACAACAGGAGGTGACAGCGCGGGCTCTTCCGAGCAACCTCCCCGACCCCCCAGGGGCTGCAGGGGCCCGGCCTCTCCAGAAATGGGGAGAACAGGTTAGGGCCGGGAGGAGCGGCTGCGAACAGCCGCCGGCGCTGGGATCCCGGTCCTGGCTGCGTCTGCGGCAGCGCGGCGCCGCCCAGGTGAGGTCCGCAGGCATCCCGCCCCGCAGAGGACGCTGAGACTCAGGTGGGCCGGGCGTCCGGAAACCGCCTCAAAGGAGAATTAAGAAAAATGAAGCGTCAATATGTATACTTGTCATACAGTAAAGGAAAAAACAACTTGCACATATGAAGAGAGACAATTAGAGTGCATTGATTCGATATATATGTACATTCACAGAATAGTGGAGTGTCCAAGAAAGTGCGGATGGAAAGTGTAAGAAGAGCTAATATTTTAATTGGGGTAAAGAGGACAACACGAGCACAAACACAGACACATAACCCTTGGGACCCAGGCGCAAGGAAACAATGGACCGTGAGGATGAGGGGGAGGGGGAGAGAGAAAGAGAGACAGAGACAGAGACAGAGAGAGACAGGGAGAGACAGGGAAGCGAGGGAGGGAAACACTCTGTCCTACTGAAGCGTCAGGTTGCAAGCAGGCAGTGCTGTCGGTCAGTTATGCTATTCTTGTGCATTTATGACACTAACCACCCGCCTACCTGCAAATGCCTTCTGAGCAGTCCTTATTAAAGCAATGGAATTATGGATTATTTAATAGTGTGGGTAGTTTTTAACCAAAAGTTGATAACCCTAAATATTTGATTATAAAACATACACATATTGGTTGAAATTCTTTATGAGGAAAAGACACATAGACATCTGGACATGCGCATTCCCCTCCTGGGTGCTGTGGGGTTTGTTTGGTTTGGGTCGTTGGTAAGAGGGTGCAGTTTCTCAAATTGCCTTCACTTTTCTTGGTGTCCTCCAGCAGACACCTCATGTTTTTGGAAAAGACATTCAGAGGAGACTCAGGAGTGTGCTGGCACAGCCAGGAGCAGGGTAGAGTGGGACAGTGACTGTCCTTGTGCCTGTGGCCCCTAGCAGCTTCTAGAACACCAGAAGAGCCTGGGCTTGGAGTCCCTAACAGTGGTGACACAGGTGCCGCAGTGCGCCGTTGTTATCGTTGAAAGCTGTAAATGTTTGCTGGCACTTAGAGGACCAGAACAGCCTGTACTTCCTCTCCTGGGAGAGTGCATCTGTGCTTTGGCTCTTGGGTGGTCTCTGCGCATTTCACGACTTCCGCCACTTACAAGCCCCTTCCCTGTCCACGCACCTAATGAGGACCCACACTGGGTTCATCCCGGGACTCAGCTGGCCCCTACACACCCACCGGAGTGTCTGGGAGAGCATTTGTCTCCCTTGCTGGACTGCAGTGTCCAGGCAGACTGCTCAGCACCACATCCCTGGAACCCATGGGGTGGGCACATGGCCCTGGGTGAAAATCATGGTCAACTGAGGCGACCACCGAGCCATCCATGAGGCCGGGGTCAGAGGCATTGAGCACTCTGCACCCACCGCTGCTGCACGTGTAGACTCTATCAACTACAGATTCAAGTACAGAAACCTCACCCTCACTGAGCACGCTCAGCCCTTGCTTCCTGCCTTTACTCCCTCCACAGTACACCATAACAGCTATTTGCATACTGTGCATTGTTTTGCATCTTATAAGTCACTGTGATGACTTCATAGTGTCCAGGAGTGTGTGACTGGCTCCATACTATGCCATCGTGCAAGAGGGGCTTGAGCATCTATGGATTTTAGCATCCATGGAGCTCCTGGAAGCAGTCCCAGAAGATAGCAAGGGATGACTGTGTTGTTATGTAAAAAGTAAAATTCTGCTCTCCTCAGAGAGTTGTTTTAAATGAAAAAGAAAGATGACATGCACTTACGAAGTGCTTAGACAATGGTGGATGCTACTAGCAAATTTTATTATATTACATAATAATGATTATTATAAAAGAGCAGAATGTTTACAAGTATTAGAAATGGAGATAGGGAAATTGAAAAGTGAAAACCACTATAAATGTTAGAAAGAGCTTAGAGTACTTAATGTCCTAGTTACTTTCTCATCACTGGGACAAGTATCTGACACCCAGGAGGAGGGGATTATTTTGGCTCAGAGCATTCAGACCGCAGGAGGCTGGCTCCAAGGATGCAAGACATGAGAGGGGCACGGCAGGGGTGTGGCAGGAGCATGGCAAAGGGTGGCAGGGGCATGGCATGGGAGCAAGATATGGGCCTGGCAGAGGAGAAAGAGCTCCTGGCCTGTCAGTCAGGAAGCAGAGAGAGGTCAAGAGAGGGAGGGAAACCCTTTCAGCCCACGCCCCTGTGGGTTGCCACTCAAGCCTGCTTCCTCTCCCAGTTTCACATTTATTTATTTATTTATTTATTTATTTATTTATTTATTTATTTTTGGCAGAACTGGGGATTGAACTCAGGCCCTTGCACTTGCCAGGGAAGTGCTTATTCTATTGAGCCCCCCCCCCAGTTTCACATTTAGCTGTAACTGACCAGTGGACTAATCCAGCCATGAGGACCACACCCCATGATCTGATCACCACTCTCAGCTCCATCTATGAGTTGATCCAGACATCCGCTGTAACACCTGTCGGCAGGTGGTAGAAGTGGACAAATCGGGCCCCGCCCTACCCCTGACTCTTCCAACTCCTTTAGTGAGAACTCTTATCCCCACAACCGTCCGTTCGTGTCTTCAGCAGGTCGAATCCAGTCTAGAAGCATCAATCCACATGCCATTCGTAAGGTGCTGGGCCACCTCGCCTGCTGCAGCTTTATGTGCCTCCTTTTGCTTCCAGTGTTAGAGTTCACACGTGTGTCCACAGTGATTTGGCCTGCCCTGATTTTCCCCAGTGCTATTCGGAGGGTCTGTCCCCTACATTTGCCACAGAGTTCAATCACATTCCCCAGTCCATCCTAAGACATGCTCCCCTGTGTATGTCCTTACTGTTTCACCGACCAGAATGACATAAAATTGGACCCATACAGTATGTAACATTTTCAGATGGGTTTCTTTCACTTAACAGCATATATTTAAGATTTATCAACATTGTTTTATGTGATGGAAACACTTGTTTTTAATGCAAAAATAACAAATATCCAATTGTATGTATGCATCTTAGTTCAACCACTGATTTCCCTTTGGAAGGGAATCGCGGTTGGTTCTGCCCTTGGGTAACTGATGGGCACATGGGTGTAGGCATTCATGGGCAGGCTTTTACCCGGACTTGTTTTTAAGGCAGTTGGATAAATATCTAGGAACCTAATCGCTGGATCATATGGAAGGACTATGTTTAGATTTGAAGAATTTTCAAAACAATCTTCTAAAGTGGCTGAATATTTTGCATTTTCACCAGCAAAAATAAGATCTTCATGTCCTTGCTGTCATTTGATATATTCAGATTTGGGTTTAGTCATTCTAAGATATGTATATTGGTATGTGAGGGGTATTTTGCATGTCTGCATGAAAATTGATATTGAACATACTTTCATAAGTATATTTACTATCTTGTATCTTTGGGGAAGTGTCTATTCATATCTTTGGCCCAGTTTTAAAATTTGAGTTTTGGTTCTCTATGTTGAGTTTTAAGTTTTCATGTGTGGTAAACCAAATATACCAAAAATTTCTAAAGCACATGTGTGCTTTGCTGATAGTGTTTTAGGACCTTCTTCTGACTCTCTTAAACGCATACCTAATGGAACATAGATTCTTAATCTAATAAACCCAACTTATTAACTTTTATTTCGTAGAGTTTTCTGTCTGTGCTGTTGTGTATAATGATCAAACCAAAGCACGTGTAGATTTCACCTTTGTCTTCTTCTAGATGTTTCATAATTTCACATTTACATTTAAGTGCAAATTCAATTTTCATTATGCATTGGTGGAAGGTGAAATGTCAGCATATTATTCTACTTTTAAAAACATGAACGTTCAAATGTATGAGCAGGAGATACAGAAGAGGCTTTCTCTCTTCTTTACCGCATACAAGCTTGTGCCTCTCGACTGCTGGTCTGTCCGTTTCATACTGCTCCATGTGATTATTCTTCGGCCAACACTGTCCCATCATCGTCACGGTAACTCTTCTGGTAAGTCTTAAAATCAGGTACTGTGAGCCCAATAACTAGCTGCCCTTCAATCCTACATTAGGTCTCCTAGATTATGTCTTTTGCTTTTTGATCTAAATCTTAATATAATTGGTTTGCTGATATCTAAAAAGTAGCCTCCTGGGATTTTGGTAGAGACAATGTTACATCTACAAATCAAGTTGGGGAGAATTCACAGGTTACTGATTTTTCAGATGTTGTTTTTTAGGTCATTCAACATTATCTTCATTTATGTAGGTCATTTTTTATTTCTTCTGTCAAGGTTTTGAAGTGTTTTGAATCTAGAGTCTCTACATATGTTGTTAAAGTTATATCTACATATTTCTTTCCTTTTGGCAGTCCCATTGTAACAGGCATTTTCTCTGTTAATTGCGAATTCAATGCATGGTTAACGTGCAGGAAAACAATTGACTTTTGTATATTAAGCTTGTAACCCACAACCTTATCATTTTTGTTTATTCCAAATATTTCAGACTGATCTACACTTCAGAATAACCTACACTTTGAGATTCTCTGCAGAGATGGTTATACTATTTGTGTCGCTCACAAAGCACAGTGTTATTTCGGCTTCTACTCCGTGGGTGTTTTCTGTCTAACTGTGCAGTGCTTCTTCCAGCGTGTGCTTGCAGAGGGCTGGAGAGAAGGAGACCTTGCCTTGCTGTGAGCCGGGAAGGGCGGGCTCCGCTCCCCACCGCTCACCGTGATACTGGCTTGGGTCTCGTTGAACGCTGCTTATTATATTAAGAAGGCTTCCTGGGCTTGCTCTAACTTTTTAGCATAATTGTGCTTTCACTGTTTCAAATACTTTTTTACCAAGGACTGCATGTTTTTCAAAATGTATCTCCTTCAGTGAATTGAAGTTAATTCAGGTAACAAGTAGAGACTTACTGTAGATATTTGTGAAGGTTATCTGCCACTTACAACTTTTGATCATTTATTAGTTGATTTTCTTTCTCATGTGGAATTTTTATTGGAAAGCTTTTGCTTCCTTTTGCATAAAACTGCACACCTCATAGGTCGCAATAAGAATTAACAGGGCAAATGCCATAGCTGGGACAAGAAGGGCATCTTGGGTGTAGAAACCTCTCGCTCAGCATTTCTTATTGCTATACCTACTTCCAAAGTTGTGACTGTCTTTACTCTGTAAGCTAGGGCTTGCCACACTCGTGAGTCACTCACTTTTGCATGGTGTTCTATCCAGAAGAGTAACAAGTTATAGAAAATATAAAACCAATGAAACCCCAAGATACTGAGTAAAAACTTGAAAGATACCTGACAAGAAAAAAAAAAAAGATGAAACATTGCCCAGATTTGTCCGTGGAGCTGGTGTCCCCATCTTGACTGCTCCATTTGGTCCCTTAGAGTCACATGTCATGGCGCAAAGGCGAGCCATTTGCACGGACCTCAAATCACAACAGTTGTGGCCGGGAAGATGGCTCAGTAGAATAAGTGCTTCCCTGGCAAGCGCAAGGGCCTGAGTTCAATCCCTGATCCTGAAAAAAAAAAAAAATCACATCACGACAGTGGCTGCTGCTCGGCAGGACCCGGGCACCCTAGGTCACCTCCCCTGCAAGCAGCAGTGATGCCTGGCTTTAAGCCTGGCTGGTAGCACGTGATGTCCCTCTAAGTCCAGGGATGTGTCAGGGAAGGAGAGGAGGCTCTGGCCAGCAGGGGCTGATGAAGCGTGCTCAACAAAACAAGTTCGCAAGGCGCTGCCACCCTCTTATTCATACAGCTTGTTATCCTTTGGTGCGTTGTCCTGGTTTGCGTACTCATATTTGTGTGCTCATTTGGTGCCTTTGGATGTACTCTTGAATCTGATGCCTTCAGGAATAGTTTCTCAGGCTTAAAATACAGCAAGCCAAACAAAGACATAGGGAAAGGCTAAGGATGAGGACGGGTGGTAAATGTGGATAGAGCTTTTTTTATATTCTGAGAAGCAAGTCATATTTTGGCAGAGTTAATTACTTAAAACGAATCTAAATTCCCTCGCAGTTTCCCTTCCTCTTACGTGGTGCTTGCATCATCTCGGCAGTTCAGGTTCTTCCTGGCGAAGGCCAGCGTTCTCTGCAGTGAGGAAGAAACAACGTGATCGTGAAGAGAGGCTGCCATCTGCGGCCCAGCTAGGGCCCCTCCTGGAGGTGTGCAGGCCCTGCTGCCACCCAAGGAAGCCCCAAGCAGCGCAGAGTGCCGGCTGCCCACAGACTAGAAACAAGAGCAAAGAGACAGACAGAAGAAGCATGGAGTGGTGCACAGTAGTGGCAGGAAAACAGAAGCAGAGCTATGAACCTCATCATGTTGCCTAAGTCCAAACTTATCTATATAAAAAAAGAAGAAGGAAGAAAGAAGAAGGGCTGGCCAAATAGCTCAGCAGACTAAAGGGCCTGCTTAGGCAGGTACAGGGACTAGGGTTCAATTCCTGGAGTGCCAGGCCAGCCCCACCCCCAGGGCGCACTGAGACAGCAACTGAGATTGGGCGTGGTGGCGCAGGCCTGTAATCCCAGTGCTTGGGAGGTTGAAAACAGGAGAATCACTATGAGTCTGATCTGTGTAGTGAGACCCTGAACACTCTGTACTAAATACATTTAAAAAAAAATAAGCCTAGAAGGCATGCTTTCTACCACTCTTAATGTTAAATTTAGCTGATCAGTTCAAACTGCTCATCCAAACAGGCAAAAGCAGATAAAGGAGAGGGGGACTAGAATTCTTTTTCTTGTCTTACCCTAGACTACAGCATTTTGCCATAGAAGTGAGGCCTCACATTTGAACTTAAGATATCCAGTACTCATATGGGTATTTGAGATACTAATTTGTTTGTAATATTTGTAAGTGCCAAATTCTTCTTGTGGAAAATTTGATTAATGAATATTACTTTGTGGCAGTGACCAAGTGCCACTGCCATCCTCAGGGCGTGAGTCCATAAGTGCAGGCCGGCACAGGGTGGCTGTTGCAGAATAAAGTCCTTGGGGCTGAGGGCTTTGTACCCGATGTCACCTTGGGACACAGAGCACACATTGTGGGCCGGTAGTGCTGGGCACAGGCCATGCACGATGCCCACAACCCGGTCTTCTACATTATTGTTGAATATTTTTAAAAGATAGTAAGCAAGTTTGGTTTTCCATGTTTAGCACACACTACCTGTCTCATAATCATGAGGAAAAAGGAGAAAAAACACATTTCTTTTTTTCCTTTTAAGTTTTTGCATAGACTTAGCTTTGTTTTGGGGGCCCCTGTGGGGTCTTTTTAGGACAGAACCCACAGCCCCAGATGGACTTGTCACGGCCATCATCGCCTCTGCCCGTGGCTGCCTTTGGGCTGAGCCTGGTCATGAAGTGAACAGCTGCCCTGAGGAGAAGAGGGACAACGCTGCCCCTCAGGGGTGATGCAATAGCCACAGCAATGAAGTGCTCCAATGCTTGCAGCCACTGTGCAGGTGCGCAGAAAATTCAGGACATACCTATTTCAAAAGACATTCAAAAACCGAATTGTATAAAAATTAGGAATGCCACCTGTAGGGTTTCTCTCCAGAATAACACAAGTCCTCACGGATGCCTCCCGCATTTTTCAAACAAGCCTCACTTTATTCCTTAAGTCACAGAATAGCATAAAATTGAATACGGCCTTTGAATCTATAAGACAGTTTTAAGTAACTATGTGTCATTGTTATATATTAGGAATTTTCCAAGAAAAATAAAAATTCAATGTCACAAAATATAGTTTACTTTTTTCATTAATTAGTGACTTACATAAGATCACACTGAATTTTACTTCAATTAAAATCTGACTTACTAAAAAAAAAAATCAAGATCAAATTTTTTTTACTGATAGTGTTGAGCTTGGCCACTTTTGGGGCTGGACTCCCTATCCGTTTTCCTCAAATGTCTACACAAAGCTGGGCACACAATGTCTACACAAAGCAAGACATCTTTGACCCAAAGACTCCTGGGATTCAAACACAGGACACGTTGGTCCAGACGTTCTTGAAATCTCCTGCCCTTCCAGAGGGAGCCGGTATGTGTTCAGGTGGGCGGAAAAAAGGCACGTGGAAACAAAGGAGAAAACGATCCTGCACTTGTCGCCCCTCGGCGCACGTGTCTGGGGGGGGGCTGGTGCCTGCCCCGCACGGCTCCCCCTCCCGCAATATGCACACTCACACTGATCTCCATCCTCAGGAGACACAAAGCCTGCTGCTGCAGAAGGCGTATTTAGATGAAGAATAAAGAAGCAGGATTTCGAGACTGTTTCCTGAGTGTGCTGCGTGCGACTCTTGTTGCTGCTGCTTCCCTTGCTGCGAGCACCACCGCCACGCTCTAGGCCATGCGCGATGACGAACCGCACGTCACGTCTGCCCCGCAGGCGCACACCCTCTAGTCAAGATGCTGACAAATACGCTGATCCCCGGGGAAGGGGCGGCAGAGCGGGCCTCGTCGTGGGCAGAAATTAGGCATGCATAATGTCACAGAATCTGTTCCAGCCATCGTTAGTCCTTTATTGTGATTTTAAGCATTAGTTTCAGACAAAAGGAATGTATCATTAGTGGAAAATTGAGGGGAGGAAACAAATAAGAAAAGAGGGAAAAGAAATTATTTATTGTGTAATAGGGGAGCGTTGTGAGCACTTGAGCCGCTTGGAGCACAGGAGCGTCGAGGAGGGAGCTCGTGCGTGGGAGCCACCCAGGAGCAGAGGCCCTGCCAAGGAGGACCTGTGACCTGCCCGAATGGGCACGGGAACAGCATGCTGCTTTTCTGTTCCTTCTGGAGTCAAAAGGGGTGGCTTTGGGCTCCGCTGCGTCCATGTGCTTCGTGCATATGGAACACTCCTGCAGTCTCCTGCTCTTTCACAGGGCGTGTCTGGCTCACCCCGGGAGGGCCCTGCGCTTGCCTTGGCTCAGGCGGTTACACTAGGCAAAGGCCCTCACGGCTTCCTGCAGCGGTTCTGCCTGATGCCTGCAAGATTCTAGTTGTGGTCCAACGGTGCCTGCTTATTACGCGTGCAATTTGTCTGCCGCCCTGATGTTCATTTGTACTGATGAGAAAACAAATTCATTTCCCTCAAGAGGCTCGAGGAAAAAAGAATTTATTTTGAAAAGACATGGTATGTTATATGTTTGTTTTGTTGTTTTGGTTTTGTTTTGTTTTCTTACCGGAGATCGAACTCAAGACCTTGAGCTGGCCAGGCAAGTGCTTATGCCGCTGAGCTTCCTCCCGGCCTTCAAAAGGCACACTATGGAGACCCATGTGTACCGCAACTGTCTCACCTTCCTACCAACAATGTACTTTGGTTTTGAGGAAGAAGCACAGTTCTGGCCGCCTGCCACGTGAACAGTGAAGTCCACTGGTGTGCTGCTGTGCTGGCCAGCCCTGCGTCCTTGCCCCACGGATCCAGGCAGGGCTGCCCAGGAAAGGCATGCAGGCAAGCAGGACAGCAGCGCCGCAGCTGCGGGGTGGGCCTGGAGGGCACGCGGCTGCAGGTCGCCTCCTCTGTCCCCTGGTCCTGCTGTGACCCAGCCTGAGCGCTCAGCTCAAAGCCTTCTCAAGGGCCCTTGGCTCATCTGCAAGGCCCAAATCCCCAGCCAGAGAGCCCTCTATTGATAGAGAGGGGAGAATACGTGAACACTGTATGTTAAGCAATGTTTTCTCTTGGTTGGAGTAAGTTTAGCTGTGTGTACTTATGATGCAAGAAGATCTGTGGCGCTTGGTAAAAGGACTGCTCCAATGAAGTAGATCAAGACTGCTAGCGTCTGACATCATCACCGATTTCTCCCCCGTGATAAGCTCCCCTGTAACCCACTCATTTGGTAGAAACTTGAATGCAGCTCACTGCTCGAACTCGTGCCCTGTGCTGCTCATGGGCTCCTTCATTTAGGCCTCTTTGGTACCCTTTGACTTATATGTTCTGTGGTTTTCTGCCCCTGGAATCCACCGTTTTATTTTCTCTCTGTGTTTGACTATGTAGATGACATGACCTGTATCACACAGGATCACATGTGCGTTGCACATACCTTGGATTTACCATGTAAGGAAGACCAGGTCATGTTTCTTTCCTGTGTCTGGCTCATGGCACTTAGCTGAACACTCTCCAGGCTTGTTCCCAGCCAAGGCACTGTCTCTCTGCGAATGCCTAACGATATCCCGTGGCCGAGGATACATTTCTCTATGTGTTCCACTCATAGGGACACGTAAGTTGATTGCATATCTTGGCTACGTGGCATGGGACTGTATCTGGACTAGCTGGTGATTTGATGCACTTTGCATTTCTGCCTGCGGAAGAGCTTGCCGGCCCACTGGGAGGGTGCTGCTGTCCGGTTTCCACTGTCATAAGATACTTTCACCCTGTTTTCCACCTTGCTGTGTTTTGTACACTTTTGCGCCTTGCAAAATCCTTTGTGCGGGAAGCCGAAGCCCTGAAGAGGTGGAACGTGAGGTCCCAGCTGTGGGCCAGGGCTCCCCGCTCAGCTTTCGAGCCCTGCACCTGCGATGGGCAGGAACCCGGCCAGCTGCGGGGCTCTGCACTCGCCTCCGGGCCCGCGGCTGGGTCCACACCCTGCTCCCATGGCAGGTGGCTCACTCTGCCAGCTCCTCTCCCGAGGTCTGGGACAATCTGCACAGTCTGCAGCAGCTGCCCCGCATCCTACTTTGGGTCAAACACCACGAGGCAAGGGCTTTTCCTTCCCATTCTTAGTGACAAAGCTAGAAGCTCTGAGCAGCAAGGAAGAAAGCCAATTTTATTCTTTTATTTTTATTTATTTATTTTTTTTTGTGGAACTTGGGATTGAACTCAGGCCTTTGCGCTTGCCAGGGAAGCACTTATTCCACTAAGCTATCTCCCCGGCCCCAAGAAAGCCAATTTTAAATTTGTGTTCCTGTCTAAAGTTACAATAAAATATAATTGGCACACATGTGTTTCTTAGTTTCACTGAATCTTAATATTTTGGGGTGAAGACCTTGCTTTTAAACAGTAGGATAGCCCAACAATTGAAAAGAAAGATGTTTAGAAAGTCCTTCTTTTTTCTTTGGTTTTTAAATCCTTCAACTTTGCATGATTTAAATTTTTATATTTCGGGGTCCATTCACCCATCACAATTACTGGATTCACTTTACTTTTTTTTAAATTTAAATTTGTGTAAAATTAAATCGTTTGTCTTTGGGATCTTTCAAAAGATTATCAAGTGAGCTATTTAAGCATGGTGAACTATTCGAGTCATTTCAGCTTGCTTGTGGAGTTTATTTCTTGAACTTTTTGTTTCTTGATGTTATCTTATCTTAGAAAAATTAATTTAGAAGTCAGTACATGAAATTTCTTTAAATCCAGCTCGCGGTGGGTAGATTGAAATTCCACTAGTGTCTTACTTGGGGTTTATTTTACGAAATAAGTGGAATTCACTGGTAATCTTCAGAGTGTTTCTCTATACTGTTAATCAGCTAAACATAACCATCAATTATAAATGCAAATTTTCAGGGTTCAATCGAGTGTTCGGGAGCTTTAACATAGCTCGTATTGGCTGTACGTTGCCAAGTCAACACAACAGAAAATACAGTGTTGGGTCAATATTTATTTTTGAATTGGTGCTCTCTAAAGAGCTAAAGTGGGGGTAATTCAGGTCAAGAGAACAGAAATAAGGGCCTTACGAAGGCAATGAAAAGAGTTTTTTAATTTTGTATTTTTGCATGAATTATCTGGATCCTATCAACTGTGTAGACGTGTGCCTGGGAGCAGAGCTGGGAGTTTATTCAAATGCTGACATTTGCAGAGAGTCTACACGTGAAGAGGGTCCAGAAACCAGGAAAATAGATTTTAACATATGACAAACAGAAAAAAATCATGGAAATTTTCTATTATTTTTACATGAATTCATTGTTCATATTTCTCTAGTGGAAACCCAAGTGCTTATCCATTTCCTATCAAAATTTTATATGAAAAAATAGGCAGGCTTAATCATACACTTTTCCTTTTTTTTAAAATAGCATCTCCAGAATAAGAATAATTTGTAAGCTTTCCTGGCAGTATACCATAGTGACAGGCTTCCAAAGAAAGAGAAATAATTTATTAGCTCACAATGTTTTTCCAGCACCCCCACCCCACCCCTCAGGTGGTGCATAGGTGGTGCAATGAATAAATTAAGTATATTTTCTGCTTCGTGCTTGGCATAAATCATTACTTCTCCAGGACCAAAGTGTGAGTGACTATTTGCAAGACTATTTTGAGTTAAACAGGCTTTGTAATCAAGGAGAGCGGAGGATTCACTTTACCTTGTTCTCTTTGCAAAATATTTATTTGCAAGAAAGCTCTTATGATTAAAATCATACTTTCTATTGTGAAAAAAATGTCCTCGTAAAAGGAGCAAGAGAATTAATCTACACAAAGTCAAAATGGCTTACTGAATTTTAACTGAAAAGATTTTCTCCCTTTGGTGATAATTATAGTTTTTACATAAAACATCACATAACCATAATGCTATTTTTGTTATAATTATTGCAGTTAATGAAATCATAATTTATAAGGAGGATTTTCTTCACAAAGATAATTGTGCACATACAAAATATATCTTATTTTACAATATGCTGTTTTCTATTTTCTGAAGGAGAACAAAGATTACTGAAGAAAATACTCCATGAGGGACCACGGGGTGAAAGTGTTAGGTGGAGATGACCGCAACACTTGTCAATATGTGCATTGCTAGCTTATATTTTGCAGACACTTTACATCTAAATAAACAAGTGGAGTGTTTCTCTTTAGCAGAGCTTTTAGGAAAAGTGGGGAACTTGATCCCCCAAGAAGCTCAAGGTGTTAAATTTTCAAATCAGGCACTCTTGAAAGAGCTAGAATCCACTTCTTTCATCAACTCTAAAACTTGTTTAAAGGTGGGATGGAATGATTCCATATTTAACCAAAAATAGTCTTTGCCAAGATGATAGATAATGCTTAGAAATAATCTATTTAAGAGTTGATCTTAAACTAATTTTAAAATTAAGATAGAGCATAAATCCGTGCTATGTCACTGTTACAAATGATGCTGCAGATGACAAGCTCGGGACACGGGAAGGTCCCTGCAAGACATTTTACATCGGCGAAGCTATTTGCAAATTCCCTAAGAACGCTTTTCTAGATTTTTGCATACTGGCACAAATAAATCTGCAATGTGATGAACAATGTTTTTGACACTATTTCTTTATCATTTATTTCTTTGATTTCACATGAGCTGCTCTATCTTGTGTGGTCTGTTTTCCAGTAGGCTAGAATTGCCCCTGCAATGAAAATGAGTAAGTCCCTCACAGTGGTGAAGCCCAGGCTGACTTCAAAACCATTTTTAACAGCTTAGTACCAGAAACCTTTCCCAGTTGACCAGTATCTAGTGGAAGCAGTCATCCATTTCAATATCAACTGATGCACTGGCTGGGTATCTTGGTCAGCCCTCTGCCTGTCCGTATCGGGACATGCCTGACACAGGCTGCTTGTAGGACAAGGAGTTTGCTTAGCTCACAGTGTAGGACACAGCATTTCCTATTGGGCTTCGTGGGGTTGGCTTCTTATGAAGGTTGTAGGTGACAGCACTGGGAGTACTCTGTACAGAAGACATTGTCACCTCAAGAAGGAAGTCAGAGAGAGAGGGAGGGAGGGGGCAAGATGGAGGAGAAAAGGAGGAAGAGAGAGAGAGAGGGAGGGAAAGAGAGAGAGGGACAGAGAGGGGAGAGACAGGAGAGGGAGAGAGGAAGGAGAAAGGGAGGAGAGGGAGACAGGGAGGGAGGAAAGGAGAATGAGGGAGAGGGAGGGAGGTAAGGAGAGAGGGGGAGAGGAAGGGAGGAAAAGAGAGAAGGAAAAGGAGGGAGGAAAGGAGAGAGAGGGAGAGAGGAAGAGAGGGAGGGAGGAAAGGAGAGAGAGAGAGAAAGGGAAGGAGGGAGGGAGAGAGAGGGAGAGGAAGGGAGGAAAGGAGAAAGAGGGAGAGGGAGGGAGGAAAGGAGAGAGAGGGAGAGGGAAGGAGGAGAGAGAGGGAGAGAGGAAAGGAGAGAGGGAGAAAGAGAGAGAGGAAAGGAAAGAGAGGGAGAGGGAGGGAGGGACAGCGAGCAAGCCGCAGTACCGTCTCAGCACAGGCACAGTGGCCCACAGACCTTCCCCCATGCCACCTACCAGAGTGTGCACCACCTCCTGTTGGCGCCACCCTGGAGACCACCCCGTGAAGTGGGAGCGACAGTGGGGGATACAAGCCGTGCTCAGCCGAGGAAGCAGTGGGCCTCTTCTGCGGCTGGGTGGCAGCAGCCAAAGCAGGGCACCGGCGCAGGGCAGCAGCGGCCTCGCGGGGCTCCAGGCTGGGCCTGGCCGGGGCTTTTCCTGTCCTTCAGTCCCATTTCACAGACAGCATCCTGTGAAGCCCGGATGTCCGCGCAGCATGACGTGAGGAGCAGCCCTGTCCTGAAGAGTGCGGTGTCTCTTGTCTGCGAGACTCAGTAGTGTCGTGTGTGGCTGAGTGTTTGTCATGCATTCAGAAGGAAAATCTTGAGGCCAGGGAGATGGCTCAGTAGAATAAGTGCTTCCCTGGCAAGGGCAAGGGCCTGAGTTCAAGTCCCAGTTCTGCCAAAAAAAAAAAAAAAAAAGAAAAAGAAAGAAAGAAAATCTTAACAGTGTGGCAAAGATTTGTATAGAAAGGTTTCATAGTCCTGAAAACTTAAAACAAAGCTTTAACCCAACTCGAAGCTGAGGAATTTCCAGAATCCACGGGGAAACAAATACCACCTCAGAAGTGACATAATAAGAACTGACTTCAGTATTAAAAACATGTTTCAATGCGTTTCTTTAATGTTCAACCTGAGGTATCAGAATTTCTTCACAGAGATTTTTTGGGGAAAGGGTGAGATTGTTTCAAGAACACCTTGACACAAGTGTTTAAGGAGACTGCCTTAAGACATTTACAGTATGTAACCGAAATACATGGAGTCACTAACGCTTACAAAAGTAGAGAAGATTATAACATTATTTCTACCTATAAATGATTAGAATGCAATAATTATTTGTTATTTCTGTGGTGATGGCAAAGGGCATGAAAAGCTGAAATCCTGAAGACTTGTGATCTTCAAGTTTGAACCTAAATCTCTGCCACTTTTGGTCCTGCAATGTCCCCTCATCCTATAGGATAGTGATACCCTGAAGACCCCAGGAAGGCCACAGCTGGCCTCAGTCACACCTGCGCATGGCTTACTGCTGTCACAAGCCCGAGACTCTGTTTGATGATGTTCAAAAAGAAGTTTAGGGTGTTGTGTGTTTGTTGCTGATGCCTCTTTGTGCTCTTTGGATAAAAGATCTGCTGCACACTTAATAAATATTTATACTCTGTAATAAATAATAAAAAACCCCTTTAAAGAAGGCTGCTTCACAAACAGGTACAAATAATGTATCAGGCGCAATTTTGTTTTCTGTTTTCTTTTTTTATTTATTGGTCCTTAAGAATATCAGGTTAGTTGGGTTAGAATTTAAGAGAGCTAAAAGAAAAAAAGCAACAAAAAATGTGCCACTGAGTCTGGAGAGACAAATCTCATGAAACTGAATGCCTGGGAATCCTGAAGTGGGTCCTCTGTCCTAGTCCACACTGTGGCTTTGGTCACTGTCTGGTAGGTCCCAGTAGGCTCCGGAGCACATCCCGGCTGCATGGGCTGGTGCATCCTGGTATCACTTCTGGGTCAGGGACAGCTCTGCTTGCAGTTATCCTGCTGATGAACACGTGTGTGCAGATGTGGGCATGCCATGTTTTGGCCAAAACCACCATTTTAATGATGCTGTTGCACCTGACAGGGAATGTTTCAAAACCTCCCGTCTCACTGGGGGAGAATCAGTGCCTCCATGAGGTGACAGCCACTTCCCTTCCCTGCACCCAGTCACTCAGGGGAAGGGCCACTAAGGGGAGCCAGGAAAGAAGCTGGCCTGGGCCCCCAGGGCTCAGGGTCCACATGCCAGCATGGCGCCTAGCGGATCTGCGTGCTGGGTGGTGTGCTCTCCGGCACCACCTACAGCATGGTGAGGTGGGCACTCCTGGATGTAAGAGAAGAAATAAAGAAGAAACGAGCAGGCTGGATTCCTATGACGCATTTCTACCAGCTGCAGAGTTCTACCACAGCCCCTATGCACAGTGTCCCCAGGTCCCCTGGCATCTGCGTCCAAGGACAGTGGAGTTAGCTGCACTGACTTCAGCAAAGCAAATCCTCATTAGATCTGGAGTTCAATGGAACCCCTGCCTGTGGCCCTGAGAGATAAAACAGAAGAAGCTTCCACTTTTGACCAATCTTTGCCGAATCCCTTTTATTTAAGAGCAGGAAAGAAAAGCTAAAATGAGGACACTGTGTCTGGAGGGGAGGCAGGCAGTAGGAATATCTTCTACGACTTCTGTATTTCACCCTTCATATGGGAGCCTTTAAATCATTTAAAATAATGGGTTTCCTCTTGATTATATGTAATTTAAATATCTCATTAAACAGTAGAAATTCAATATTATGACTGCTCTTTTCCTACAAAAGGGACAATTTTTTGAATTGTTAGCCTATGTTATTGTCAATGTGCGTCCAGATTTTCAGTGCTTCTCTTTGGTTTGGGGGGAAGTTGTGAAGTTTTACCAATGAATAATGGTATAAAGCAAGAGGCAGAAATTAAACGGCACCTTGGGAGCACAACAATGGTGCGCACTTTCAGAGCAATCATCCACCTTCCCAGGAAAGCGGAGACTGAGACTTCAACACTGGGCCTGGGCAGGGCCAGAGGCACAGACACATTCTCCTCCCCTCATCACTGGACCCTGGAGACTAGCTCTCCCTCTGCAGGCCAGGGGACCCTGCCTGTGACAAGCACCAATGGACACCTAGGGCCACTCTCTAGGACATAGCTACCACCAGGATTCCAGCTCCAATCAGATCGGAGCTCGGAAGGGAGCACGTAGTGTGCTAAGTGAGGACTGTCCGCGCGGCCCCTGGGCCCCGCCAGGCGGGAAGTTCCAGCCTTCTATGGATGCAGGCGAGGTGGAGTGAGGACTCTGCTGTGGGGAAGGAGCTGGGGTCCATGTAGGAAGCAAATGCAAACGGAGATGCTCCGAGATGCAGTGGCCGCGAGCACCGGCTCTCTCCTGGCTCCTGTGCCCGCTGCACCTTCTGCTGGGCCTCAGCGCAAAAGCTCCAGACGCTGTCAACATGGAGGGCGTCCTCGCGTTCCATGGACTTGACACGTTCTGGAGAAAAAGCATCTTCAGTGTTTTACATACATACTTTCTTGTTCAATTTTTTGACCAATTTTTAAATTATCTACAGCTTGTGTCTTTTTTTACAAAAACATTTACATAAAAACTGCTTTTGCTGTATAAAATGTGCCTTGAAAGATACGAACATTATGAAAGAGCTACATTTAGCTCATTCCCCAAAGCCGGGCACCCAGGTGTAACTGTTGTGATGAGCCCACTTCTGTGTACTCCCTTCATAGCCAGGATTATGTTGTTTGGCTCTTAAAACCACCGTCATCGCGCCATACCGTGGTTTCCCTGACGTTTGTCTTGTAATTTCACTGCAAATAAGTATCTTTTCACTGGAATTCTTCCAATCGGGTCGGCTTCCTTATCCCTGTTCTACCCTCTGCGACTATGGAAGCAACCAGCGCTCTCTTGATTCCACCTTCTGTCAGGAAATCCTAGAGAAAATGTTTTTCTCTGCACATGATTTAGTTCACTAGATATAAGGCTCCTCAGGTGCATGCATGTTGCCAGAAGTGGCAACCCTTGCTGCTAGTGTGCCCTTCCAGAATCCCACTGCTTGCCGGGGCCACACTTTTCATCCGTTTGCCCGCTGATGTCACCTACGTTGAGTCCATAGCTTGCCTATCTACGGCAGGCAGGGCTTCAGCATCCTGGGATAACATATAAACACGTGATTTCACGTTTGTATATGACATTGTGGGACTGCGGGACCACATGATAACTGTATTTTTATTTTTTTGAGGAGCCTCTGTACTGTTTTCCGTAATAATTTATATTTCTAATAGCAGTGTAGAAAGCATTCACTTTTCTTCATGTTCTCATGATTATGTTTTATAACAATAGCCATTTTAATAGAAATTTAAAAATTGAATAGGGAACACCAATATCTATTTTTTTCTTTTTATCTTTTTAAGGAGAATAAAAATAGTTAAAAAAAAATTTAAATGATACAGAATTCCATTAAACAGTATAACAGGAATTCAAAGCTGGTTGCTATGTTGCACATTGTTGTCTTCAAATACTTGTTCAGATTATAGGATATAAGCACGCAAAAGTTATAAAACATTAAAAAATGGGGAAGAAAAATTAAGTATTAACTGCTCCTTCATAGATCAGCAGAAGTCAGGGGTGCAGTTATCCAAGCTATCCTGCATATATACATCTATATTTTCCTTCCTTCTTTCTTTTCTGCCTTCCCTCATCCCCATTGCTCCTTCCTTTTCAGCTGTTTCTTCCCCCTTCACAGTATAGTCCTTTTATTTACTCTTTCAGGTTCTGACACTCACGAGACAGTGTGACATTTACACACGTGGATCTGATTTCTTTTCCTTACGAGCACCGTCTCCAGTTGCGTCCACTTACCTATACCACTATCCAAGTTTAAGGAAACCTTAGAAATGAAAGGGGAAAGAATAACCCAACGTCATTATTCAGAAATAACTTTGGAAATGGTAGTATGTTTTTTCTATCCATCCTTCTAATTTTAGAATGCACACACACACACACACACACATACACACAGCTTCACCCTTTTTAAAAAATGTCTTAGAGGATCAATTTTCAAAAATATGTTCGAATGATAGGACAGAATTCCTTCTTGTTGTGTCCTAATCTAGATCAATCTCCATCTATAGTTGTTGAGGATATTTTTACTAAGACTGTTTCAAAATGTATTTCTTTTACTCCAGTTTCCTTTTTGTCCTAGAATTTTGTCATCTCAACGTAAAGCACTGTGAACACATCGATGCAAATTCCAGTCACTCTGTTAGCCCTGTTCACACTGTAGATGAAGGCTAGCTCAAAGCAGTATTAACAGAAGCAACTAGAGATAGATTCTTCCTTCTAGTTCTTATGAATCAAGGAATCAGGCCTTGGCGATTTTTGCTTAAATATCCTTGTTTCATGCAGTTAACATTTATCAGTATGTCCAAAAGAAAACACCGGGAGTCATTGTTTTCCCTGAATGCCTGGCTGAAATCAAGTTATACTCAGTCAATGGCATTCTCCTCATCTACCACTCGTTAACCATATCAAAAATGGAAATGAGTTTAGTTTGGCATAACTCATAATGTCATTTGGGAAGAAGGCAGAAGGAGCCGCGCCAACATTAATGTGCACTGTGTGAATAATTTACTTTAATTTCAATTACAGCACCAGGATGAGATGTAGGAAACCTTCCCTGTAGCTGCTCTAAGCTCTGGGACTTAACTTGGTTAGCACAACAATTTAGATAGCTTAGGGACCTAAATTTGAAGCCAAGATGTTATGGGTAAGGATACAAAATAAATTGTGGTCTACAGAGTCTGCGGCGAGAGAAGGGGAGAATTAAAAGCTGGGAGGAAAACAACAAAACAACTGGAGTGACAGAAAGCTGCAGACTGCAAACTTCTGTGGAGGGCATGCAGAAAGTAACGAAGGAATACGGCAGAAGAGCAGTAGACACCAACAGAAAGAAGTCCTAAAAAGAATGCATTTCTGGGAAAAGAGTTCTGGGGGAACACACAAGGAAATGCACATATTTTTGTGTGTTCTGTTTTTCAAAGATCTGCCGCTTTGTTTACCATCTGAACCTTTGGGCTAGTTTACCTTTCCATGAAGTTCATTCCTACACTCTGAGATTCCGCAGCTGACTGTGTCCTACTTTCTAGTCTTGGGGATCCTTCTTCGGGGTTTGGCTGCAAGTGTTCGCTCCTTTCCGAAGTCTAGGGGTGCTCGCGTTTATCCATGGTCACCCAAGCAGAACAAAAGGTGGAAGAAAGCTTCAAGTCCTCCCCTGAAGCTGGGATAGATGACTCCTCCTGCCCTCGGCAGGTGGAGGAGCACAGACCTCAGACTCTGGGTTTGCGCCATCAACTCTCTCCATCTCAGACCTTGAGACTCAGTCTGATGTACAGCAGCAGTGTTCCCAGTCTGCAGGTTACAGAGGACAGGTGGTGGGACCTCCTGGCCTCCATCGCCACTTGAGACAATTATGATAATAAACCACCTGCTGTAGAGAGATGGGTTATAGGAATGGGTGGGTGGGTGGATGGATGGATGGGTGAGTGGATGGGCAGATGGATGGATGGATGGACACACAGGCAGGTAGGCAGGTAGGCAGGCAGACAGACAGATGCGCATTCTCTTTCCCTTTCTGTGGACAACCCTAGCCCAACATCTTTCCAGTCCTAATGTTCTGATAGCCACTCTCCTACATCCTAAAGCTGGGTCTGAAAGCCACAGGCAATGTGAAGGACGTTAACACGTGAGTGAGATCCACAGCCTGCACACAGGGCGCTTTCCACTTTCAAAGACGGCAGCAGGTAAATGTTCCTTGCCTTGCTCAGGATCACAAAGCAAGTAGAAGATGAGTGGATGGCGACACGCGTGGCAAGCCTCTCGCTGCCACTGGCCTCCTCATTTGGTCTTCCAGTACTGAACGGCATGATGTAGAATAGAGCAAACGACGCAGATATGCCAATTATTTTTTAAGCAAATACTTCTGCATAAAGAATGCTATTATTTAGCTATGAGATAAGGGACAACATAGGATACACTTTCACAATATTTAGAAAAGGGAGTAACTCTCATGGTATATGTTTAACAAAGCAGCCTCACACTTGTCCCCGGTCACAGTAACTGCCAAACTGCAGCCCTTGGGCCAAATCTGGCCTTCTGCCCACTTTTGTAAATAAAGATTTATTGGAACATACCGGTATGCATTCCTTTACATATTTTCTGTGACTGCTTTTGTACTGAAACAGCAAAGCTGAGTGACTGCATGGCCCACAAAGCCTAAAATATTTATGATCTGCTCCTTTCCGGAGAGAGTGTGCCAAGCCCGGTTTCCACATTAGGCTTCACGCACAAATCCAAGCACAGGAACTTCTTGCGCAGCATCAGCAGGGAGTAGCTGCGATCTCCAACTGGGATGGCTTTCCGCGCAGAGACGCACATGTGTAGAGGGGTCCTCAAGGGGTCCGGCAGGCGGTTGCTCTCTCTAGAGGAGAACGGGGAGAGCTCGCCCTTCCCCCTGGGCTCGGGGCTTAGCAGGGAGCACAGAGGCCGCGCTCCTCTCTCCAGCAGGCGGCACTTGAGTACCAGCTACTTAGGGCTGCACGTCGTGGGTCGCTCCGCAGAAGCCGCTCGGAGAAGGCCCAGGCGGGCAGCTGCGTGCTGAGAGCTCGCCCAGCCAGAGGCGCTACGCCCTATCCACGGCACCGCGGAGAGGGAATTAAATTGTAAGAATAACTAAAATGCTGTCCTTTCTAGTGACTTATGGTTTTACTGATGCTACTCGAAAATCAGATTTATATTTCTGTGAAATCTTCATTTGGAAGTGAGTTTCCAAAAATATGTGTCTACATTCATATTAGTTTTCAACATTCTTTGCTATGTCATAAGGCAACACCTATCCTGATTTTATTGAGTTAGTTTTTATGACAGGCCATTAAATCATAAAATACACACTTTCTAATCTAAAAGGATGTCTAACACTTGAGAAAATTCACATGGAACGTACTGCTTTTATTCTGTTTGTTTTTTTAAAATTAAGATGCGTTTGAAAAGGAATCCATGTAAAGTCCCTAAACAGGATCTTCCAGTATTAAGAGGACACCTAATTTCAACGCAGGGAGTTAAAAGCAACTCGTGGAGAAAGGCAAAATATTCGCTCTGCGTGGCAGGAGAGGGACACGGGATCGATCAAAAGAGGGGAAGACACCAGTGGATCCTGCAGGGGAGGGAAGCTAGTACCAAGGTCCCCTGGGTGCAGGTTGTGTACAGAATGGGCACCTGAGGAACAAGTGCGCACTGCGCTATCATCCTGTCCCTCAAAGCGGGGCGGCCCGAGGTCTGGAGGCTGCACTGTACAAACCAGTCAATACCTGATGACATGCTCCGAAAGATTCCTTCAGTCCTCATTTGCTCATACTTCTCAGATTTTATCTCATGAATCAGAAGGAATTGCTGAGTAAGAAAGCCAGATCCCACACGACCAAGTGTTGAGGCACTCCTTGAAATCCTAGAACTCCAGTACCCTATGCCACTACTAGCTGTCTTTGGGAGGGTTCACCATGGGCTTTTGGACTCTGTTCACCCCAGTGCACTACTTATATCCCTGGAAAGCTTTTGTTTAAAGATGACTAAAGAGTACCCACTTATTTTTAAGTAAGAATTGTATGTGTGGGCTATTTGCATAATACTTTTTTTTTTTTCCTCTGGAATCGGGGATTGAACCCAGGCCCTTGCGTTTGCCAGGCAAGCGCATATTCTACTGAGCTGTCTCCCCAGCCCTGCACATACTCTTAAATGCAGATGTTTCCAAGAAAATCTTGAAAACCCACCCGCTGCTTATCCCAGCATCACGTGTCCCCCCTCACATGGCTTGCCCAAGGACACAAAACTTTTACAAAGCAACGGTAGTGTGCCCCATAGGATCTTCTGTAGATTCATGCACTCCTACGTAGAATCAATAGGTGCACGGTTAACCCTGTCCAAATCTCCACGTTCGGCAACCAATACTTTTAAAACTGATCATTGGAATATATGTGTAGGAGAAATTACTTCATCCGCCTCCTTCACTAATAAAATACGACTATTCGTGGCCACAGAGAGACAACCTTGAAAGTGGCTGCCAGGTGTCTTGGGTAGAAGGAATTTAAGCAACTTAAACTGATAGGAAGGAGACAGTGAATGGGTCACTCAGCTGGTCTTGTGGATAAGGTTACAAAGCAAATGCTCAAGTCTGGACCCGTAGAAACCGGAGGCTGGAAGAAGAGAGACAGCATTTCTCTCACGTGCTCAAGCGGGGTGAGTCCTGGCCCCATCACGTGGCTGTGCAGGGTTCTGTTTTGTATTCAGGGTTCTTTTCCCCTACTTTCCCATCTATGGCTGTGTTGAGCGGTGAGGATGGCCACGGAGCGTGGTCACATAGGATGTGATCTCCTTAGGGAGGCATCCCAGGTCTCCCCATCCACAGTCCCATTCATCTTCACTTACTCTGCTCCTTGGAAGTTCATTGCTAGTCTAGTGCACACGCAGCAGCAGGGGAGCACAGCCCTACATCTCGGAAGGGTCTCTGCACTCTTCTCCATAGCAGGGGTGTCCTTCACCCCTACTGATTTGATTCCTTGGTGATGCATTTTCGGTCAGCACAGACATGTGGGCTTCACACTACGATCTGGCCCAGCGGGCCGTGTTGCTCTGTGCAGCGTCTGGCCCTGGACATGCACAGCTTTCTCTGGTGGGCTCTGTCTCTGCTTGGCATGTGAGTACAAATGTGCACACTGCGGCACTTTGGGGCGGTACAGGACCTTCCAGGCTCTTACTGCACCGTCAAGGGCACAGCCCAGAGCCTGCTCCCCCCACGGAAGTCTCCTTCCCTTCTTTGGAGAGTTGGACCAATAATTCAGCATTGGGGAGCCGAGTATTCACACTGCTTCAGTGTCACTGGTGCTGTGCGCTCTCAGGAAACCCAACGAGAAAATGTGCTTATGCATATGTA
>NDGN011558772.1:5355-25492 GCA_002564285.1 Tympanoctomys barrerae
TATATATATATATATATATATATATAAGGTCTATCTTCACTCAATATATATATGGTCTATCTTCACTCAATATCTTACCTTCCTCTTCTGAGAAGTATCTTTGCCTCCTTCATGTCATCTCTGATTAGTGAAGCTACCTCATGGAAATACATTTCTGCAATAAAATGTAAGTGTTCTATAGCTCAATTCTGAAACTAACAATTCTTAGAAACAATTCCTGTTTCTCTGACTAGCTATGGTCAGACCAGAAGTTGCCTGCCTATTCATAAGATTCATCGTTCAATCTTTACAATTTTTTTGAGGGGGTGGGAGGTTGGTGTTTTATTTATTTGTTTATTTTTCTTTGCAATACTGGGGATTGAACTCAGGACCCTGCACTTGCCAACCAAGTGCTTATTCTACTGAGCTATCTCCCCAGCCCTGGTGTTTTATTTTTGATAGCCTGCTGTCTCAGCTTTTGGAATAGTCACAGGTGTCCGGAAACTAGCTTTTATCAGCCTACAAGAGCCAAATGAGTACATTTCTTCCCATGTCCTCAATCAGTAACTTCATAGCACTTAAAGTGGATGTACCTAAAGACCATAATGTTAAGTAAAATAAATCAGACACACAAGCTTTAATGTCACATGCTTTCTCTTATATGATAAACCCAAAACAAATAAATGACAGAGCAGAATAAAAGACAACAAGAAACAGGGACACAGATCATTTGGACAAGCAAAGGGACTGAGAGAGGGCGGGGGGGGTGAAGGAGGAAGTGAGGTGCAGTATGTCCCTGTGTAATGGTGTGATCACTGTGTGCTAGAAATGTGGGTTGGTGGTTGGTGGAACATGCAAAAGAGATGTGAGAAGTGCTGGAGGGGGAGCGGGGCAAAGAGATGTGTTTATGTCTGTAAGAAGGATGGTTTGGATAGCTGTATTGTGGATTTCTGCTGGGCTGTGGAAAGGAGCAGTTAATGTTTAAAATTTTTGTCTTCTTTCAATTTTTTTCTCTTTTCTTTCTTCTTAATTTTTTTTTCTTCTGTATTTTAGGGAAGGGTCTACAGAGTGTTCAGGGGCTCACTACTAGATCAGACTCATAGTGATCCACCTGTTTACAGCCTCCCAAGAGCTAGGATTACAGGAGTGTGCCCCCATGCCCAGTCTCAATTGCAGTGTCAGCATGTCCTGGGGCCAGGCTGGCCTGGCAGGCCTGGGGATTGAACCCTGGCTGGATTGAACCCTGGCTGGATTGAACCCTGGCCCCTGAGCCTGCTTGCAGGAGCTTTAATCCACTGAGCTATTTGGCCAGCCCTTCTTAATTTCTTATAACTTTGTTATTTCTCTTTTTTTCTTTCTTCTTCCAACTTTGCATACATATATCTAGTAATCTGAACAACTAATTGAAGACAACACTGTACAATACAACAAATACTTGCTAATACATACTATTTGTTTAGTGAATATCTGTATCATTTGTAATTTTTTTCTGTTTTAATACTGTTTTGTACTCTCTTTAAAAAATTAAAAGAATCTGCATAAAAATCTGCAAATGTTAAATCTCAAACTTTTCCAGCCCACCACTGCCTATATCTGGGAGAATGCTGGGCTTAATCCCTGTGTCACACCATGAGATGTGGAGAAAGTTGGGCTTTAGACCTGTTTCCAGCCTTCTCTCTATGACCCCTGGGAAAACGAAGCTTCTTGGAAACCTATTTATAAAACATACTTCTGTAAATAATTAGAAGAGAGTAATATCTTTTCATAATACCTGACACATGTAAGACTTTGAATAGATGTCTGGTTCCTTTTCAGTGGTGTGGTCGTGCTGTAAAATCCAATAAGAATGAAGCTCTTTATAAGGGTACAGCCAGATGTTAGCTATAACCTAAACAACCGTTCACAGGTCCAGTCAGGTGCATTTATTCTGGTTCATTTCTGAGTCTTCTGTGATCCAGAGGAGGCCATCTACGGCACGGGGTCAACCAGCGATGCCAAGCAAGGGTAGGGGCAGCAGAAAGAGCACCAAATGCTCTAATGTAATTATCTCAAACTGAATTTAGGCCGTGAAAGGTGTAGTATCTCCGAGGTGGTTACGTCGTATCTTAACTGAAGAGATAAATGATCTGAGAACAGGTAGAACTTGAGTAGCTGCGAACATTAAGCAGCGCTGCGCGGAGGGAACGTCGATCCGAGGAAAGTGTTAGCGGCAGGGCTGGCCTCTGTGACATGGATACTTGCACTTTCCCAAGGAGAGTAGAAAAATCAGAAGACATATGCATTTAAAAATTATGTTAGTTTTTATTTGTAGAGGAAGGAGATTGATGTTTAAATAAACTACAGGTGCTTCTAGTTTATTGATGTATGTGTAAAATACAGAAAGAAACTTCTTGTGTGGCTTCAATAAAATTTTTATTACATATCTACAAAAGTATTAAAAATTGTTTTCATAGCAGTTTAAAAGTAAATAAATCCTTAGTCTTAGACTTTCTGCTAAAAAAACAAATTGATTGTGTTGATACTGCAAAATGATATTTCTATCCTTGATATTAGAATGAAAAATATATATAAAGAGATGTACTTACATATATAGATATTTCATTCATTAAATGAAAATAATAAATGAAACACATAAGAGAAATAAGCTTCTTCTGTGTTTCAATAGAATTTATATCATGTATCTACCAAAGCATTATGGATGATTTTCATAGAATTAGAAGAAAAGTAGGTAATGTGCTTAGTTTTTTATTTCCTGCTTTTTAAACATAAATTGCTTCTGTTGAGACTGCAAAAATGATTAGCCCTTTTCTCAATATTAAAATGAAAAAATCTATAAAGGATATATTTATAACTTACCTCTCAGGCAGTTTTTAAAAATGGAAAGAAGGATTTTGTAATGCGTAAATTAGAAGCAACAATCCAAACATGTACAGGAACGTCACTGGTAGTAAATGGAGAGGACATTCCTAAGTAACACTTGTAAATATTTATGCAGAGACCAATTATTTCAATCAACTATAGTGTCAAGAGTGCTACATACATGAAAAAGAATAATTTCTTTAGCCTAAGAATATAACATGTTCAAAAAGCATACAAAATATTTCTGTCTACAGCTAACATAAAAATGCAATGTGATTGGAGAATAGAAGAACAAGAAATTGTGAGAATTTAGGGAGGACAGTAATTTCCTTCTGGCCAGTGAAACCTATAGTGATGTCTCAATGGGCCTTTTGAAAATGGGGGAAATTCTGTGGGTTTATAGGAAAGGAGACTTGTTCTCCAGCACAGGAGGAAATGTGAGTGAGGTGAGAGGGGAAATTAAATACTACCATACGGCAGTAATTCATTTTGGCTGAATTTCAAGGAGGGAGAGCAACAATAAGAGTAGTGCGGGGGTTGGAGATGACTCAGTAGAATAAGCGCTTGCCTGGCAGGTGCAAGGGCCTGAGTTCAATCCCCGGTTCCTCAACAAAAAAAGAGTACTTGGGAGCAACCAGACAGTTGTGGACTTTGACAGCCTTTATTGGGTGAAGCAGTCATTGAAGGACTTTGCCCTTGGGTGCAACATGGCAACTCCAAGGAAGGGTTTGTTCTAATGATGGACTAAGGTGTGCAAGGAGTACTGGGTCAGATAATGGGAAGTACAGTGAAGGCTCTACCTTCTGAGTAGAGCACTGTGGGTAGAAATAATGGGCAGTAGAAGGTTAAGACATATGACAAGCACTACTTGTGCAAAAGAAGTAAATTAGCAACTAAGGAAGAAGATAGGAAGAAAAAAAGCATTTACCTGTGTGTAGCTGAGATCAAGCGCTTGGATATTCTGGCTGCTGGGGGCATGATGCCACTAATCAGATCTCTTCATGTATACATCCCATGGGTTGCTGTGAAATTAAATGAGATTGTGTAGATAAAATGGATTTGGTAATTAAAACACTCTAAAGAAAGGAGTAATTTATTGGCTTTGTTATGAAGCAACAGAGTAACATGATTAGAAAACTAGTACTATTTTATGTAAAAAGAGGAGAAAATATATGGAGGAATTAGTGACTTTAACTTTAGGATAATCAAAATGAAAATATTGTACCAGTGTGGATCTAAATAAGAAAAAAATAGAGCTGTTCAAAGAAGATTTGTTTTGCAAGTATTGAAGGGCCAGTGGGGTTGGAGAGAAGCACAAAGGGTGGTCCTAGGAACCCAGGCAGGAGTGGCGCCCCTGCCTCCACCCTCAAGCTGAAGTAGAGGAGGAGAGGAGGAAGAGAGTTCTGCACGGCTAAGCATCCTGCAGGAAGTCAAGAGTTACAGGTGGCGGATGGCAACCGCACAGGGAGTGAACCTGAGGACGGGAACGCCACATGTTTCTCTTTCTTTTCCTTGGTATCCCAGCTGAAAGCTCTCACTGGCCGAGGCAAAAGGGAGCTGAGCAGCGTGAGCACTGTTGATATCATCTACACATGGTCCTCCTGGACAGAGAGCCGGATGGAGAATAAACCTGGGGGAACAGGGGCGACTTGGTACACATACCAGCGGGAGATGGAATAGGCACGTGGGCATAGGATTCCTTAAACAGTTTCAGAGTTCATAAGTGCTGGTGACACTAATGATTCACTACTCAGAATTTATTTATGAATTGGTGACCCCAGGAATTTTCAAAGATCACTAGAAACACCTTTGAAGGAACTTTGGATCATGTTGGAATTCTACATTTCATGAAGTTTATATAGACTCATCTTAAAGTACTTTTGGAACTGGTTTCTCATCTACTTGGCCAGAAAAGGGAACAAGTTGTGCTGGACAAATGAGAAAGAAAATAGACTCCAAGGTACAGGCTTGCTAAGGTGACTGTGAAAGCAGATGAAAAAAATTCTGTTCTTAATTAAAAGGTGGCCTTTTGGGACCTAAGCAAGATTTCTGTCTGAAAATCAAACAACATGATTGTCCATAATTTAGAAATCCTGGTGGTCAAATCAGGGAACTCACATGGCAGCATAACTAACATAAAAATGTATTAATTCCTTCAGATTCTACTTCAGAATAATTTTGTCACTACAAAACTATATGTCTAGGCAGACACACCTTAAAAATAAAAAAAAAAGATTTTTCAGTGCATCACATATTGTTTCCTATGTGAAAATATAAGCTGAAACTTTTAATTAGAGTGTGTGAACTTAGATGATATCTAGGATTTCAAAAAATGGTACAGTTGCTCAGGCAGATGTTTCCTTTATGCAATCACCCCTACTGTGGAGTTCTCCACTAAATTTCTTTAGAAATTTCTTAATATTAGTGTAGAGATAAATTTCAGCAGCAACAGAGCTGGGTCCTTTGGCTTCCAGGAGTTCAGAACGCAATATTGTGCTACTCTCAGTTTTGTCACTGTTTTCCTTATCCAGCTTTTACGTCTTTGTTTATGTTGTCTCCAGTTCTATTCCATAGATTTTACTTCAAAAATAAGTACAGTGTTCAGAAAGAAGTGAAATATTTCATATAAATTTCACTGCCTACTGCTATTGGGTAATCTCAAAATAATTTAGAGGGAGAATAATATTAATGTTCTGCATCAGTTATTCTGTAAGACAAGTCCAGAAACACTGATATCAGTGAGGTACATTTTACTTTTCCTACTATGTCACAAGTTTTATACCTATAATTCTTCATATATTCTTGAAGGCTAAATTTAATTTTAGATCCTGTGAACTTAGACTCTCTGTAGACATGGATGTCTAACTTTTATAGTATAATTCATGGTACATGGTAGACAATAAAATATGGCATACTGTATCAAATAGTGAATGTCCACACATTTGTGCAATATAATTTATTATACAGCTCAAATAGAGTAGACATTTTGCTATAACAGAAAATAATAGAATGAACTTATTTCATTTAGAAACTCAAATCTATCAATTGTTCAAATATTTTTAAATCCAAGCTTTGTCAGTAGGCATCCAGACATAGCAATATAGAAATAAAAGGTGAGGAAGGGGGTACACTGGTATTTTCCATGACTCTCAATGAAACATACTTTTGTTCTTTCTTTTACAGTATTACCTTTATGATATGTTCCTCGTGATTCTTAAGTTACTGTTTGTTCTACACTTTCTAAATGTAGTGTATACCTAGCTCTAACATACCCATTGTCCATTGATAAGGAAAGAATGCTATTTTAGACATGAATCTATATAACTAAAGACAATCCTTGAATCAATGGCTCCTGGAGTGGAATGATTTATGTTCTATTATTTTTAAAAAACAAAACAAAATAAAGATTATATTCTCTATGTTCCCTTTTTCCCTCAATATTCTGAAATAAGGGATCTGTTTATCATCTCTTTCAAATTACTAGTTTTGCATATAAATATTTTATTAGAAAGGAAATACTTCTACAATATTCCTGAAAAATTTAAAAATGCATTGTATCAAATAATTTGCTCAATTAATTTCACATCTTATTCTATCCCTAACTCTTGGCAACCAACATTTCATTCTTGATTCAAAACTTAAAATAATTTTTGTAAAATTATTAAAAAGATATTTTTGTAAAATTGCCCAGTTGGGACTAGTTCTTAAACTTCAGGAAAATCTTTGAAAGCAATAAAATAAAGCTGAAAAGATCTATTTAAAGTGAAAATTTTTCTACACAGTAACTGGTAGTAGTTTTAATTTTTTAAATAGTTTTAATATTGATAAAGTTGAAATCTGAGTTTTTTAATCAAAGCAAAATGTGTGCTTTAAGAACTAGATAGCTTGGGGCTGGCATGAACTAGATAGCCTGGTGCTCAGTGTATTAAGCAAATGATCAGGGAAGTGCCAGGACTGGGATTTGATCCCCAGCACCACATGCCACACAGGACCCCACCCCCACCCGGGGGCACACTGAGCCAGCCACTGAGACTGATTATGGTGGCACACACCTGTAATCTCAGTGTTGGGGAGGCTGAAAACAGGAGGATCACTATGAGTCAGAGCTGCATAGTGAGACCCTATACCAAATACACACACACACACACACACACACACACACACACACACACACAAAAGAACTACATAGCTCACTACTTTTTTTTTTTTTTTTTTTTGCCAAACCAGAGATTGAAATCAGGCCCTTGTGCTTGCCAGGCAAGCACTTATTTTACTGTGCTATCTCCCTAGCCCCTAATAGCTCACTACTTATAAGGAAAACTAGGGTTGCCTGACGTTTTACATACTTAACAGTATTTGGAATGGTTTTGATATTTAAAGAAACAACTCTGAATGTACCTCTAATCTATGTTATGTAAGCATGATTATATTGTGCAATTTATATTTTAGGAAATTTTGTATATTTTCACTTACATTCAAATACCTAAATAAATATAAATGAAATTATTACTATGTACAAGTTTCCACATTTCTGTACCTTGCATATAATCATAACATTTAAAGACGTTAGTAAAAGAAATTACTAACACAGAGTTATTTCTGATAAGTCATTTCAATTGCAGAGCTCATGCCCTAAATGAACTTGCATTGCTTTAAAAGTAATCAAACAAAACTGCTCAGAATTAATACAAGGTTTTGTTTGAAAGGTATAATAAAAAGTAGTATGCTAAGACGTTTTTAAAATGTCACCATTTATGTTCAGTTTTGTCAAAGATGCCATCCAAATATGGTAGGTGCATGAATTCAGCAAAATATTCCGATATAGTCCAGTACTCCACAATAGTAGTGCGTTATCCACAGGACTGGCAATGTCCGAATCTGATGACTTGAGCCTTCCACAGCTCAGCATATTGACATGGCTTCATTTTTCATACCTTGTTTTTACATTTTTCAGCTGGATGGTTAAGACCAAGATAAAGCAAGACCCATATAACAAAAAGTGTAACAAAAAAGGGTGATGTGAATGAAGGACAATTTTTTATCTTTATATACAAAATAGCTAGGATAGATATATAGCTACTTTTTCCTAATTCAAAAAGAAGAAAGTTCTGTATTAATAGTGTTTGGACAGGATATCATGTCTGCATCTTGTGCTATAAATGACTACTACAAAGACAACAATATGCAATGTATTAATTGTTGTAAGTCTCCTAGCAACCTGTTTTGAAGCTATCACATTTCAATTTTTTTCTCAATAAAATTCATTAAAAAAATCAATCTCAAACTCCAAAGCTACCCCATGAGTGCATGAGGCTTTGGAGAGACACCTAGACACAAACCATAATAAAGCATATGCCCTTCATACTCTCTATGAAAAAATATAAAATTTCACCATTTATTATATGTGTTCAAATATTGCTGACTTATTAGGTGCTTAGATATTTGAATGAAATTGTCAAGGAAATTGTAAATTAAAAGGAAAAAATAACAATATTAGGAAATAAGTGAATACTAATACTGAAATACCTAGGCCTCTTTTAATAGTAACACTTAGTGAGAAAACAAGTTTTCATTCACAGGAAGATTTTTAAAGCACATTCATTGAAAGAAATAGTTATGTCATGAACAGTACAAAGCTAATTTTAGTGTTGATGTAGCCAAATCTTTCAGGCTTTTCCAACCCATGCAGAAATAGATTCTAGGCTCTGGCAGGAGATACAGTTCTGTGAGTTTACATAGATGACACACAATGCTTGCAATAATGACTATTAAATGGTGTAGCCTTTATCAGTACTGTTGCATTGTCATAGTTAAGCTTGTTAAAAAAGCAGGTAAATTTTCTTTCTGTCAATATATTAATATCACTGAAATTGAAAAAGTTCGAGACCTAGCACTTTTTCTCAGTTATAACTGATAAAACAATAAAACACTTTAGAGATTTGTTTTTATAATATAATGCCAAATACATTGGATTGATAAGTTAGTCAACATTACAAAACTAATCTTTAACTTTTAAAGTTAAAATTCATAAATCCTCAGACATCATAATGCAAACACACACACACACACACACACACAGAGTACTTCATAAAATAAACTTTGTGACTTCTTGGTAAATAAAATAGAGAGTTTACTTTTTGACTAACTTACTGAAAGTTTAAGCAATCCCCCAAAGCATCAGGTAGTCATAGAGTAGACTTCTGGAGTTTGTGATTAATTCATAATCCAATGATTGGATTATGGAGGTGAGTGCTCCTGGGATTATGGGTGTGAGTGCCACATCTGCCCTGGGGCAGATAGCCTGATTGCAATAGAAGGATGATGGAGAGGCTTGCTCTCTGCCCCTACTGTTGCTGCTGCCACTGTTCCTGCCACTTTGTCCTTCCTGTCCTGTTATTTTCTGCTGTCATGAACTAGCGTCCCCTGTCATGTGCCACTCTGCTTGGAGGCAGCTAAGTGTGGACTGAAACCTCCACAGACTGTGAGCTAAATAAAGCTTTCCTTCTTTAATTTTGTATACCAGGTATTTTGTACCAGAAATTAGAGAAAAGTAACTGAGACAGAATTGGACACCCAGAAGTGGGGTCATTGTTGTGACTGTACCTGATCGTGTGGGAATGGCTTATGGGAAGAAATAGGAATGATTTAGAAATGTTACCCCAAGAGAAGCACTGGAATGCTTTTGGCTGTTCTATATGGGAGATTCTGGTCAGAGCTCAGAAGACCAGAAAGCTGATGGAACTCCAGTCTGAAAAATCATGCTGGGGAGGTTTCTGCTGGGAAGAAGAACTGCATTGGTTGTTGGGCTACAGATGTATGTTATGGCTTGGCAGAAAGTTTGTCTGCATTTTCTTCATGCCTAGAGACTTTGCTTGAGACTGAGGTTAAGCACAATGGACTGGTTAATCTGGTACAAGAAATTTCAAGAGTTGAATATTGAGGCAGTGGCATGGCTATTGTTGGGGTCTTTTAGTCAGATTTATGTTGAGAATCGACAGCAAAGAGCCCAGCAGGATAATTTAAAATGTTGTGAATTTGGCCAGAAAGGAAGCTTGAAAAAAGTTGTAGACAGCAAAGATAGAGCTTAGAAGATATCCAATGAGGAGAAGGAACAGAATAAAAAGGATGGCCTGATGGCATATCCACCCTTCTCAGCCTCAAAACTGTAAAAGTGAAAGACTGCTTTGAAGTGAAGGCTGCAGAGCAGCATGCTCCAGAATGGTGGTGGCACCATTTAGAGGAGGTGTTACTCGGAATCAGGTTCAGAATGCCTGGATATCCAGACACTCAACCACTATAGTCAAGAGAAAAGAAAACCGTGTTACTCCTCCAACTAGCAGCACAGACACTGGTATAATCCATGTGGTGTTGGCTTTATGCCAATGCAGAATGCAACAATTCTGAACTTAAGAAAGCTTCCACCTAGACTTCCAAAGAGGGCCTGGGATGCCAGGCTGTGTGCCCTTAAGAGGGAAGTATATGAAACAGGAGAAGCTGGAAGTGAGAAGCCTAAGGTGCATTGGAGGCCATAGATGTTTGGGGAAACAGGAATATGAATCATCTAAGAGAACAGGGAGTGAGCAAAGAAAGGCTTAAGAGAAAAACCATGGCAGCTACAACCCCCAGAATGCCACAGGAGCAGAACCACATAAGGCCTTTGGAGCTCACAACTCATCACAGGTTGCTTCAGTTGCTGAACATGGAAATACAAACTTAGTGTTTGTCATTCTAGATTTTGGACTTGTTTTGGCCCCAATGTTTTGTTTTCCCTTGTTTGTACCTTTTGGAATGGTTATGTTTTTCTTGTGCCATTCAACACTGGAAGGGTTTAACTTTTCTTTTGTACAGGGGCTCACAGCTAGGAGTGCCTTAAATCTTGGAGATGTGGGACTTAGACTCTTCATCAATGCTAACTGGTAGGATTTCTGCAACTGTTATAGACACACTAATTCCTTTTGCATCCAGGGAGTGCATGAGACTTTGGGGGACCAACAGTGGAACGTTATGGTTTGTGTATACTTGTCCTCTCCAAGCCTTATGCAGTCACTATGGCAGGCTTCAAGAGTCTGTGATTAATTCATGAGCCAGTGATGTGATTGTGTGTGTTAGTGTTCCACCTGCACTGGAGCAGATAGCTGAATGCAACATAAGGACGGGAGAAGGGCTTGCTCTCTGCCTCTGCTGCTGCTGCTCTTGCTCCTGCCTTTTTGTTCTTGCTGTCCTGATATTTTCTGCTGCCATAAACTGCTGTCCTCTGCCATATTCCACTCTGCCTTGGAGCCAGCTGACTGTGGACTGAAATCGCCACAAACTGTGAGCTAAATAAACCTTTCCTTCTTTAATTGTGGGCATTAGGTATTTTATCCCAGCAATTAGAGAATGGTAAACAAGACAATACATGGAATACATAATAAAGCTATTTAATATTTCTTTCTGTATACCTTTTTGTGGAGGTGGTGTGTTTTGTCCTCCTGATAGCAAATCCCTGGAATCCTAGGACCTTCCACTCACTCTTAGAAAATAAAACACCTTCAAAGGAGCTAAGTGAAAATCACAGATTCAATTTTGTACTTAGAATAAATAGTTGGTCCCATATTTCTTCTTCTATGTTGTGCTTTAGTTTGACTCCTATTTCTTACCTCAGTATTTGTAGTTCTTCCAGAATTAAAGGGAAGGAAATGGGAGGAAGAGAGGATGAAGGTCATAAGAGTGGGAGAGCCCAAGAAAAGGAAAGATGAAGAGGTCAGGGACAGGAAGGAAGAGGAGGAAGAGAGGGGCGAAGGGAGAGGGGAAAGAGAGTCTGAGCCCCATGATGCAATGTCAGCTTGGAGGCAGATTTCTCTCCCAGGAGGAATTCATGGTCTCTCAGACTTCATCAGTTAGAAGACATTCCTTGGTTCCAGCTAGTCATTCATTCTTCACTGCCTTGGTACTTTCCTGCCTGTGTAATCCTACAGAACAGAAAGTCACCACTAGCTTCTGACAGCTCAGGTGTGATCACCCTTCTAAGTGTCCATAGCAATGGCACTTGTGGACCTGATTGACTTTCTTAGGTGTGGGAACAGTCCTCACAGATGGAAGGCACTCTTGATCTTGAAGTTCATATATATCTCCTCCCAAATGCTGGGGTGACAGGAGCACACCACCACGCCCAGTCTCATTTGCTGTCTCAGCGTGCCCCGGGGGTGGGGCAGGCACCACATGCCTGGGATTGCACCCCAACTTCTGCATCTGCCAAAGTAGGAGCTTTAGTCCCCTGAACTATCTGGCTGGCCCTAAACTGTTTATTCTCATCACTGTACACTTCTGAACACAAACCAGTCCTCTCTTCACTAAGGCTGGGGTACAGGTTACATTCTTTGGATCATCAATCTGAGAGCTGAAATAAGAAGAGCAAGTTCTGGTGCCTCTTATCCTTAGATACGAGGAAGTTTTTAAACATAACAGCAGCTCTCCCAAAAGCACTCTTCAGGGCAGTCAAATCTTGAACAATCTAAGGTAAATAGATTTTTCCTGTGTACTTCTTTTTCTTTTTTCTTTTTGGCCAGACCATCCCGCCCTGAGAGTGAGGCTGACACAGCACGTGGTATCCAGGATCCAACCGCGGTCCCCTGAGCTTGCGTAGGCAGGTTCTTTAGACCGCTAAGGTGTCTCACTGGCCCTTCTTATGTACTTCTAAGCCCCTTCTTAGAAACTTTGTGCATTATTTAACTCTCTTTACAGCCAGTTCTCTCTTTTATTCAAATGCTCTACTTAAAGACATTTATGTCGAGTCTGACTCAAATTGATACATGTAATTTTATTTCCTAAAAAAAATGATTTTTAGGGTTGTGAAGTTCAGCTTTTGTTTTACCTAAAATAAGCATAATTCATGGCAATTGTGCATTGTATGAAATTTCTAAAACTCTATAACTTCTTATATACAGATACTTGTTTACTAAAATAGCAATTAAAATATTGTGTATATTTTTATGAATTTTTTAATATTTAAAATGTTAAATTATCTGCTTAAATGATATGGAAATAATGTTATGATTTATTACTGAGTGAAAAGAATATACAAGTAACTGAGGAACATTGGTTGTGACTCCATTAAGTTACGTTATTAATTTATTTTTGTTGTTTTCTCATTTTGCTAGCTTCACCTTATAAGAATATTAGAAAATTAATTAGAATCTTACAGGTTTATTTTTCCATTCTCTCTGTTACATATTGTTAGGCAATTGAATGCTCAAAAATGCTTTATAAGCAGACTAATAAATATATACATTGTAAAGAGAAATTGTTTTATAATAATTATTGGTGATGTTTGCTTATGGTGCAGTATAATGAATCATTTTTCTTAATAAAAGAATATATATTTTTATTTTAATGGGAAAAAGTTCTGTAGAATATGTCGTGCTCTTCTAAATGAAAAGGATATGGAATTGATTCCTGAAACTTTAAAAAAAGCTGATTAAGAGAGATAATATTTAATTACTACTAATCATACCAATGAGCAGAAATGCCATATAGGTCAATAAGAAAATGTCACTGTTTTCATATTTAAAAGAGGTTAGTTCATATTATATTTCTATTGGATAATGAAATGCTTTATGTATACATTTGAAAGAACGTTTTGTTAAGTTTTAATAAAGAATTGGACATTTAAAAGGTGATATTGAACTCTTATTCCTTGAATGATTGCATTATCCAAAGTTAATGAAAAATCTCTCTTTAGATAAAGAGTTGGGATAAATTCTCCAATGTTTCTTTGAAAACTTATCCTGTGTGCCTCAGGAAAATAGAATGTGGCTATCCATTTGATTTATCAAATTAAATAATATTATTTAAGTATAAAACTGTCTCATGGCTTTCTATCTGTGAACAATGATGCCTAATATATTTTTGGTATAAAATCAAAGTGTAGAAAGAAACTTCAGAATGCTACGTACTGAAATTCATGCATGATGAGTACTTTCCTAAGGGTGAAACCTGAATTTTTCTATAATGGCATTGTCTGTTGTTCAAGTTTTGTGTCCTTCTAAATGTATTTTACTATCATTTAAGTAAATATTTATGGATAATCAAAAATAAACTAATGTAACTTACTGAAAATATCAAATGGTTGATTTTAATTAGCAAATATAATGGAAAATAAATATAAATGGGAAGAATTTAAAATAAATGAGTGTATCAATAATAAAATAATGATATTCTAAAAAGAAAACAACTGTAATAAAAAAGCTCTTGATAATTTATTCAGAATTTTTAATGTAGAAACTATTAAAATAGAACACGTGTTTATTCATGAAGTATGATAAAAGGCTTAAAAGTAAATAGATACTTCCTTTTATTATCTCTTTGGTATGGGATAGTAAAGCTACTATTGGATGGAAAGAAAACAGTAGTGGTTGAATAAGAAATTTCTGTAAACCATTCATACAGTTATGAAAACTACATGAACATGAAGATAGTACAGCATATGAACAGAAATGTCACAAGCACTGGATGGAACAGTGTATCTTCTGTCCAAGCCTCATGTGCATGCATCTCCAAGTGGTGTTTGCTGTAGTGAAAATAGTGGAGAGTAGGTAGGTACACAGCTAAGAGAACCTGCTGGGACCTCACTATTTGATTTTTGTCATCAGGTACTTCCTTTCAGAAATCTATGGCTTTAGTACAATAAAAATAAAACTTGCTGTCTCTGAGTAAAAGAAATAGAAGTAAAACTTTTCTGTCTGTTTCTTTCGAGTTTTTCTTTCTGTGCAGTCCTTAAACTGTCATGGGTTTGGAGCAACTCTGTAACATCTGATTCATATTTTGTTTCTTGCATTTCACAAGTGCATTATAACTAGAACGAGAGCCAGAATCTCATTAGTGAAGAGGCTATGCAGTGAAATGTCAACACAGGGCATTTGGGTTTCACTTTACTGCTTTAAGAGACAGTGCATTTTGTGACAACATGGTGTATTTGAATAATGTGACATTTGGGAAAGTTTTAAAATTGATTTTATTCAATTGATATTAATGTTGGGTTAAGACCTGATATAATAAAGAAAATAGACATGTCATCCTCTGTTTCTTTTTTAGAGTAGAAGGTTCAGGCCAGAAGACCAGCAAAGACTAAAAGGGTCTTTATATCCAAGTTTATGCCATGAATTTTTCTCATGTGCTTTTAGAGAATACTTAATATGTTCCTTTGAACAGAATGACTGGCAGGTAGCAATATAATACAGTTGAAGCACTTACAACTCATGGATTCAGACATTTTTATCCTAGTAAAATGAAGTAGGATTTCCTTGCGCTACTACCTTACAAGAAACCATTTAAAACATGCAATCATTAAAATATTTAATATTATTATTTTATTCAAATATGTTTCACATAGCATATAATTTCATGCTAATGGAATAATGTAAATGTGCTGATTGAAAACTCTTGAGAAAAAAATTTGGCCTAAAGAATTGAGAATTACTAACTTTTGCATCCTGTATTTCCTTATTTCATCCTTCAGAGAGTACTAAGCCCTGAATTAAGCTGTCCTTGTGATTTTGTGCCAGCATTCGTGTCTCTCTTACCACTTCCATACTGTACGGCTCTCAGTGAGGACCCAGTATGTTGTACAACATCATAAAGCCATAATTCCTTGGCTTGAGTTATTGAAGAAAACATATAGCTATTTTACCTTAGGGAGGAATTCAAGGTCCCTCTTCATTGTGTAGGAAAATAGGTAGGAACAACACTGTGTAAAACAAAAGGAAAGAAGATGGACTGATGATATGTGAATCATGCAAAGTTAAAGTTACCACGTGGATATAGTTGAAATACTCACACACTTACACAGATGTGCAGGCTGCCTGCAGCACAGAGGCCCCCTCAAGTTCCTGACAGATGTCAGTTGTACGGCTTGCTCTCTGCAGGCTGGCCTCCCTCTCTGCTGAGAATGTCAGCATCCACATACTAGGACTCATGTTTTCTTCCCTTACTCCTCACCAATTACTTTTTCCTTTAGTATTTTCCATGAGAAGAAAGATTCTGCATTCCAAGGATAATAGTCCCTTCTTAGATCGTTTATGTTTCTGTTTCCTGTCTTCCATGGAGTATAGATGATGCGGATGGAGGGGTTTTAGGAAATTCTTTGAGTCTGAGCTGTGTCCTACTAGAGATGTTATTTATTCTGTCCACTTATAAATGAGGACCAATCATTAACCTATGGTGTGTAATTTTTAACTTGTATGTTGAGGATCCTTTGTGGTACAGAGTCATCTGAAAAATGTTTTCTCCTTATATTTTTAGCCAGGTCATTTATAAAACTGTTAAAGGGACAGCTAAAGGTAAATTAAAATGTTAGTAACTGAATTTCTCTCTGGAAATTAAAAATAATCCATTCATTAGTTTGTGCGACCAATTACAGAATTTTCTGTGATAATTGCCCAGACTGGTAACTATAATAATATGCAGTAATGTTTTCAAAATAATGAAAATAGTGCATTTTAAATGCTTTCACTGTGGGAAAATTATGAAAGGTAATGGATGTATCAATTAGCCTGATTTAATCATTCTACGTTATAGACATATATCAAAACATTACACTGTATAAAATTATATATACAGTTTTTGTCTTCTAAAATTAAAAAAATAAAATTTATTTAACTCATGGCAAAAATAAATTGATATAATTTTTTAAATGACCTTTCACTGTGCTCACATGCACACACACACACACACACATTTCTATTTTTTCGGGGGCCGGGAGGATGCCTCAGTGGAATAAGCGCTTCCCTGGCAAGCACAAGGACCTGAGTTCAATCTCCTGAGTTCGATCTCTGATTCCGAAAGAAAAAGAAAAAAAAAAAGATCTTTTTTTTCTATCATATTTAATAATAGTAGAATATCATATTAAAATGTTCTCTAAAATTATCATGGAAACATATATTGTATATGAATTCTCTTAGTATGATAGTATTACTTTTAATCATTAACTCATCTCAGTAGATAATAAAGGTTCATAAATATGCACACTAATATTCAGACAAGGAGCAAAATAAAATGAAATAAGTTGTCTCCAGAGACATGGGTATGGTATTTTACAGTATTATTTCTTAAGCACTGTTGAGTGTGGCTTGTTATTATAGCACTTGCCTTTGAAGAGATGAACCAGGACAACAAAATTTATTTTAAAAATTAGAAAAGTGTGGAGATGAGCCCAGCATTTGACATTGCACTTTGTATCTGTTTTCTCTTGTACAAACGAAGAACACCACAGAATCTCGGGCTGCTGCTTTGTTTCACTCAGCTCCATCTTGCTTTTTAGGGGATGTTCCCTTCGTGGCTGATTACACTGTGTATGATTTATAGCTTCCTTGGATTAGTTAACAGATTGCTACACACACAAACACACACACACACAGTCAAACCAAATATATATATATATGTATATGTATATATATATTATATATATATGCCTATAAGATTGTTTCAATAAATTCCAAGGGATTTAAACCAGATAGAGTATATTATATGAACATTCAATAAGAAAAAGTCTAAACCATTGAACATTAACAAAAAGTCTAAACCATTGAATATCTAAATATCTGATGCATGAAAAGAGAAATGGAGAAAATTAGGCAATACTTTAAATTCAACAATACTGAAAATATGGCTTAACTGCCAGGAAAGTTTAATTTGCCGTGACCTTATTGTTTGCCTACTTTGTTCTTCAAGTAATCAGTGAAGGGTCTGGTGAGATTGGAGTAGAGTACAAAGAAATATTCTGACTATATTAATGCTGTCTTAGGTTTTATCTCACAAAGCAGTCTCTCTACACATAATCTGTAGAAATATGTTGCTCAAACTACTCCATTTGATGTATCTTTAAATTGTATAGAGAGAGAATTCTCATTTTCACGTAGAGGCATAGATGAGTGACAGAGAACTAGAACACCGTGGCCAAGGCCCTGGGTTTGATTTCCTGGCACTACAGAGAACAAAACAATCTTATTTCCAGAAAGTGTTTCTCTTTCTCTGTGGTTGGAAACCAATTTGTCATCTATATATTTTATTTGTGGCTCCTGTGAACATAAAGTTCAGTGGTCCTTTATGCATTTTGTAATCTCTTAATATTGACCTTATATTTTTATGTATGACAGATTGTTTGTTCTTCATTGGTTACTGAATTATCTATTGTATTTTCCTTTCTTATTTCTTATCATTAATTAATTTCAAAATATTTACATATGCTCTGATAACACATTTCTATCAGAAAAAAATCCCAGCAAAATATCAGAAGCAGGATCATAAAGACAAAACTTTTTAGGGAAAAACTATTGTGATTATTTTTTATTTATTTATTTATTTTTTTGTGGAACCGGGTATTGAACTCAGGCCTTTGCGCTTGCCAGGGAAGTGCTTATTCCACTGAGCCATCTCCCCATTATTTTTTGAAATATTTATTCTGTATAAGTTATTTGCCACTTATTTGAGTTTATATTTTTTATCAATCACATAATAATTTGTTAGAAACTCTTAAGGTACCACTTGTCTCACTTTGTCTCTACTAGCCACTGCTGGTTTTTACATTGTCGATAGAGTAAGCAACAACAATAACGAAAGGAATTTCATACATGGACTGTTTTAGAATGTTTAATGTGGTTCAGGAGAAATATCCCTCTAATAATAAATAGTAATGCTAGGAAAATTTCCTTAACATATTTGTTTATTCAATGTTTTTCATTTAGTCAAGGCTTTCAGTAATTGTCATATGTCGATAAGCAGCTTTATGAGCCATATGGGCTCTTCCTTTTATTATTATTATTAGTAGTAGTAGTATTACTTTATTTATTTACTTATTTTTGATACTGGGGATCAAACTCACAAATTTGTACTTTCCAGGTAGCTGCTTATGCCACTGAGCTATCTCTCCAGCCTGGTCTGTGCTTTTCATTTTAAAAATTTTTTATGTTTAAAATTTTTCTTTAAAAAACCATTTATTGGGGCCAGCAAGATAGCTCAGCAGTCTAAAGCACCTACGTAGGCAAGCTTAGGCAAAGATCAGGGACTGCGGTTTGATCTTGGGCACCACATGCCTCGCCAGCCCTGCCAGCAGGGCAGGCTGAGCCGGCCACCAAATAAAACAAAAAATTCTTTTATTTATTTGGTATAGGGCCTCGCTACACAGCTCAGACGCATAGTGATACTTCTGTCTCAGCCTCCCCAGTGCTGGGATTACCGGTGTGCACCACCATGCCCAGTTTTAGTGGCCAGGCTTGCATGGCATGTAGTCCCAGGGACCAAACCCAGGTCTTGAGTTTGCCAGGCAGGTGCTTAGACTGCCATGCTATCTCCCCAACCCTGGACCATGCTTTTTTAAATGTCTTTTTAGCGTAGGTTAGTTGTACTATTTTATGAAGCAATGCTGCAGTCACTTTATAAGAAGCTGCCATCAATTCACACAATTGCCTTCAGTTGGAAATTTGCATTTTAATATTGCTATAAAATAATTATCTAAGTGTGACAATTAGAATTTTTTTTTTCATTGATGCATTTGGTACAGGGTCTCACTACACAGCTCAGACACAGAGTTATGCTCCTGTTTTCAGCCTCCTCAGCACCGGGATTACAGGCTTGTGCCACCACACGTGGACTTGCTCACCGGCTCAGCACACCCTGAGGATGGGGGTGGGACCCGCGCGGCCTGTGGCACCGGGGTGTCCAACCCTGGTATCTGTGCTTCCCAAAGCAGGCCCTTTAGTCCACTGAGCTATCTCACCAGCCCTCCTTAGAATTATTAAGTAACTACTTCCTCACTGAATTTGAAAGTCATAATTTCAACTTTGAGATCCTATTTCATCACATGGAAAGCTATCAACAATTGCTCATTTTGAGTTTTATATATGGCTTAGAGTTTTCCAAAAATAACTATTAGTAATGATCCTAAAGAAGTAAATCTGACATGTGTATCCTCTATGTAGAAATATATTTAAGTTATTTTCTATAAGATTTTAAAATGCTGGATGTCTCATAATTTGTGCTTTCAAAGAACACAAAAATTTAACTTCAAGACAAGCCTCAGATGCTTGACTTCTTTAAAAGTAACTAGGGCAGAGTTTGGCTTTTGGGGGGCGGAGTTTAGCTTTTGTGGATGCAGAGTAGTGGTGTGTTGAAGATGCCTTGTGGAAGCTAAAGCCGCACTTCCTGCGTTTCCTCTCTGGCCAGCCGGGCCCCCCAGATGGGAGCTGCGCCCCAGCCAGCACCGAGACCAGCCCCTACGGCCCCAACCCGGGTGGTGACCCCGCCTTCTGCTGTGGGCTCGCCTGCT
>NDGN011558773.1:0-15345 GCA_002564285.1 Tympanoctomys barrerae
CAGGCAGGGTCTTTAATTTTTCTTATCAGTAATTCACTTCAGATAACAACTTTGGAGATAAAATAGGCCTGAGGGGTTGGATGAAGGGAGGGAGAACAAAGGTTTTATTGGTCTTTTATCTTCTGTTTACTGAAAAGTATTTGGTTGTAAAAGATAAAGACAAAACCATTGTGTAGGCTCTAGAAAATGGGCAAATAAAAGTAATTATTGCAGAGGGGCATTAAGTAACAGATAGAATGTATGTACTTTTCCCAGTTGCTGGCTTCAAACCTAGAATAATTATGTTTTAGCAAGTTCTTTGGCTCTCTGGTTGAAAAATCTCACAAGAATAGGCCTTCAGGCTAATTTTTCTCTCAGGGGAAATTGAGAGGCCTGACAGATCCCAAACCTAATTTTATTCTAGGAGGATGTCAGCTGGTGGCTTCTGTCCCTGATTGGGAGCCTGCCTTGCAGGAGTAAATGGTGCAATGCAACACATTCCTGAAGCTTCTTGACTCCTGTCAGGCAGAAGCGGATGATCACAGTTCATAAATAATATTTACTTACCTGAAATGGCAAATATTTAGCAGGAATATCTTAGAGGGGAGAAAAAATGTTTTTCTTTAAAAATATATTATTTTAATTTTTTAATCATTTAATCATCAATTTACTTAATTGGTACAGGGCCTCGCTATGCAGCTCGGACTCATAGTAATCCTCCTGCCTCAGCCTCCCCAGTGCTGGGATTATAGGTGTGCACCATCACACCTGGTTTTGGTGGACAGCACAGTGTGCCCAGTGTTCTAGGATCAGCGTGGCATGCAGTACCGGGGATTGAAGTCAGGCCCTCGTGCTGGCCAGGCTGGCCTTTAGACTGCTAAGCTATCTCCCCAGCCCCCCAAATACCTTATTTTTAAAAACTCAAACTTTTATAATATTGTACTAGGTAATGATTTTTTTGTCTGAAATAGTATTAAAATAAGGATGGGAGATGAGTCCTTCCTAACAGTATCCTGTGCAGTGGTTAAGATACAGTTTTTGAAGCATTTCTGTAAAATCAGCCATGAATATTGCTTTGCTTTTAAAAGATTAGATTTAGTTTTGATGTTTTTGTAGCTTTACAAGGCTACTGGTTTCCTTTAAAAATACTTTAGGAAAGTGTTTGGGCTTTTCCATTTATTTATTTTTTTAAAAATTAAATTGTGTGTGTGTATAAAATGCGCACAGTATAAAATTCAAAAGTCATAAGACAACATATGGGGAAATACATTTATCCTGCTATTTTTCAACTATCCAATTCCTCTCTCAAGAGGCAACTTTCATTATAGGTTTTCTGGTTATACATGGAAAGCCATAAAAATTGCAGAGTTCCCTTAAATAATCATGAAGAAAGTAGAAAGAACATAATGGAATCTCTAGTTATTATCACTGAGAAAATGCTAGAGCTAAGAGCTTGCAGCCCAGAGCACACGTCATGTCACCCTTTGTAATATGCCCAGAAGGGGAACCTGGTCCCCTCACCATTACCCTGAAGGCCACTTGGCCAGACTGTAGAAAACCAGACATACATCCTGTCCCCCCCTCACCGTGACCGAGCCGAGAGTCCCTGAACATTTTATAGCTGAATTCTTATAACACATGCGCTCCCTCATTCATAAATCACTTCTTGTCAAGGTGTAGCTGGAATGAGAATAGAGATAAAACGTGCTGTTAAATTCTAAGCAGGTATGAAGCCCAGTTTGCTGTCTGGGAGCTGGATTTCAAGATTATCAAGTAAAGAGTTAATGAAATCTCATCCTGTTTTAAAATGTATAATAAGTAGCATCTCTGTGAGGTACCATAACTTTCCGAATGGAGCTTGTTTCAGTAAGGTGAGAACTGCATATCCTTTCCCCACGGAGTGGTTACTTAGCAAGTAGAGGTGCGTTTGAGCATCTGCTGCACTCCGCTGGTCAGGCCTGCGTGTCCTGATGTCTTTAGCTTTGTCAGCATTCTTCGCCTGTAGCGACAGATACAGGTCTACGGTTAGTGGCCTCCACTCACCCCAGTCAAAGAGAAGTCCTATGTGACATGAACTCAGGACTATACCTGGTGACCTGCCTTGCCTCAGAAGACGAGCGGAACATTGTACCCCTTCTCTGACAGGCCTCCATTAAGTACGTGGGGTAAAAGTGAAAGAAATATTTGGCTTTCTTTGAAATGATAATTTTTTTGGAAAACGTACTGGAATTTATGCAGATAGAACAACAGTTTAACTCAAAGTGTGGGTGGCTGGGTGAAAGACATCGGAAGGTGTAGTGTGAAGCAGGTTCACTGTGTACTGCTTTGCAACTTTTATGGATCTGGTGGGACGGGAGACACATACACACAAGAAGTTCCACGAAGCAGGTGTATGACCCACAATAGGTGGCAAAAGGTGTCAGAAACTTACAATTCATTGCCGAGTAGTCTCTCAGAGCTCAGGAAAGCCACCCTCGAGAAGGCTGGCATTTCATGCATGCACCATTATTAAGGGACCATGGGAATCGGCCCACCCTAAATTTATACCATAGGTCCCTGAGGTACACTAGGCCAAAGTGTTGGGGGTTTCCTATTACAGGGAAGCCTCGAAGAGTATTTGAGGGTTCTTGTCCTGATCTCGCCCTTATCTGCCAATTTTGTATTTCAAGTACATTCTATGATTATCCTTGAAAACTATGAGCAAGAAGCAGTATGGGGTTGAAGAGCTAGATCATGTACAGCTACCCAAAGCATGATCTTGCACATGTCTGTGCTATGAGTATATATTGTTTTTCTCTTTTTTAGTCATAAGTGATATGAAAAACTGATTAGATTTGGTTGCAGCTGTAAAACAGTGACATTAGCCTTTGCGGGAGACTTGGAGGGGTAAAGTCAAACCCCAACTTCTCCAAAGCTGTAGGGTGCAGTAAAAGGAGTTCTAGACCCCATTGGAATAATACTTTTTCAGGTATTAAGATCAACCTAAGGAAAATTTAAGTCTGTCTCTGTTACTCTTCTCTCGTTGCTGGGACAAATACCTGACATGAAAAATGAAGGAAGGAAAGGTTTATTTAGCCTACAGTTACTGGAGGTTTTAATCCATACTCAGCTGGCTCCAAGGCAGAGTGGCACAGGGCAGAGGGTAATGTTTCATGGCTGTGGCAAAGAGCAAGAGCAAAAGCGAGGACCAGCAGCAACAAAGGCAGAAAAGAGGCAGTCGCCCTTAAATTGCATTCAGGCTGTCTGCCCCAGGCTGGCTGTAGTACTCACACCCATAATCCTAGTGGCTCCTGAGTTAATCACAAACTCTAGAAGTCCACCCCATGACTTCCATGAGGCTTCAGGGGGACACTAGACACAAACCATAACCTCTGTGAAATTGTATTTAAATTGTATCTGTTCTAGTACATGAATTTGCTATAAATGACATAGACTATGCTAGTAACAATAAAAATGCTTAAGTTATTGATGATCTTGAGTTCTGTTCCAGATGCTTACCTTACCTTACCTTGGGAGATTTAATACTGAAATCTTAAGGGTGAGGCTTTGGGAAGTCTCTTGAAATTTTCTGTTTTGCCTCTTGATATTTCTTCTTTCATGGGTGTACTTTTACTAGTTGTGTGTGTGTGTGTGTGTATTTTAAAGAAGTGGTTTACGGTCAAACCAAGTATAGCTTGTGAATGGAGTTTTGTTTTGAGTTTGGATTTGAAAAATAATTAGATGTCTGTAGGATTGTGCAGTTATCAACGTTGTGTTAAAAAGCTCCACCGGAAGGGACTTTTCCAAAGTCCTGTCTGACAGTGAATAGCCAGAGATAGCAGAAAAGCAGAAGACAAGCATATCACTTCTTTTTAAAAAAATATTTTTTATCTATTTATGCATTTATGTATGTATGTATGTATGTATGTATTTATTTGGTATAGGGTCTTGCTATGCAGCTCAGACTCATAGTGAACAGCCTGACTCCACCTCCCTAGCACTGGCACTACATGCGTGTGCTACTGCACCTGGTTTTGGTGGCTGGCACTGGGTGTCTGGGGTTCTCGGGCCAGCATGGCATGTGGTACCAGGGATTGAACCCAGGTCCTTGTGCTTTCCAGTCAGGTGCTTAGACTGCCAAGCTCTCTCCCCAGCCCCCACATCACACTTTTTCCTCATTCATCATTTCTGGTTTGGGGAAGTCAGTGAATAAAGTCAATGTGAAACACAATAAATACAGTTGGACAATTGGATAAACTTTGGAAACAGCACTGCCTTGCCGATATAAGTAATTCATTTGTAGATAGAAAATAAAGGAATAAATAAATGATTAAAATAATAAACTTTTACAAATTAACAAGGCAGGTGACTAAATTTTATATAGCAATTACAACTTCTAGCTGTTTGTAATTAGAATGTCCTTTCTTTTGTTTGTGTCACTGTCACTTTAGAAATTGTATCTCCATTTCAGAATTCACCTCTTCCATTAGAATCAAAAATAAAATCTCCCTCTCAACATTTGTGTCTTAGGGCTGGGGAGATAGCTCACTTGCCTAAGTGCCTGCCTGGCAAGTGCAAAGACCTGGGTTCTATCCTGGGTACCGAATGTAGTGCCAGCCCCACACCGAACCAGCCTCTGAAACTGGGTGTGGTGGTGCATGCCTGTGATGCCAGGGCTGGGGTGGCTGAAATAGAAGGATCATCGCGAGTCTGAGCTGCCTAGTGAGACCCTGTCCCAAATACATAAATAAAAAAATGCATTTGTGTTTTAAATATGTCACCATATTTTCCAGGGTTTCAGTCTCAAAAGATTAGTTTATATTAGAGAATCTGAAAGCTGTTGATTGGGCTATTAGACCGTCTGGGATTTCTATTTTGGTATTCCCACCTCCCCTCCCCCCCACCTTAAATCCATTTCCTGCTCGCCGTTGTCTCTAAACAATAGCTCGCTAGCTGGCCTATCTAGCCTTGCAGCACAGGGAGTAATCTTCATCAAATTAAATTCAGTGCATATTTGTTGGCACTTGTTTTACAAACACTGTTCTTGTTGCTATGGGGGATACAAATATGATTAAGACATTGGCCCTATGTTTCAGGAGCTTTTTAGTCCAAGGAAGAATAAGATTGGTACCAACTCAGCTGCCATTCAAGTCACAAGGTGCTGCAAAGCTGGACAGAATTTCTGTCATTTCCTGCTCAGAAGCTATAATGATTTCTTACCACCTTTTGAATCAAATAAAGAATCCTTCCTCTTTATAATTTGGTACCATCTCAGTGATTAAATTTAGGCTTCACACTATAATAAACCTCTGCTTCCCTCCTCCCAGTAACTTATGAAACACATCCATTCACACATTCCTTCTCTTCCTTATTCGTTCATTATTTCTGCAAATACTAACTGTTTGTTAGATATGGAGCTGGATACTCTGGAGGAAAGAAATGCCATTCAGTTCCTGCCTCGAGCAACTCATCATCTCATGGCCAGAGATAGACAAGAAAACACAGATCTTAAGGAATGGTGTGTGTTGTCACAGAATGAACTAAATGCTAAGAGGGAAGAGAAAAGAGAAGAGAGGAGAGGAGAGGGAAGGAGAGGAGAGGGGAGGAGAGGAGAGGGCAGGGAACATGAAGGAAAGAGAATGGAAAGGAGAAGGGGAAGGGTAAAAGAGGAGAGAGGAGGGAGAGGAAAGCAGAGGAGAGAAAGCCTCATGGAGGAAGGAATAGTGCCAGAAGCTGACTAGGTGTTCACCAGCGAGAAGAGGGAGGCACTTCAGGCAGAAGCAATGTTAGCAGTTCATGGAGCTGGAGCAGAACGTGATGGGTTCAGGGCACAAGAGCAGGACAAAACAAGTTAGGTCATAACGAGCCTCAGTTCCTGTGCTGAGTTCGTTCTTTCTATTTTGGGTCAGGAAAATCCACCAGGCATTTAACATAGATGGAAGTCTTAGAATGCACAAGCAGAAGTGAGGTGGATTCAAGTGAGCACTATGGAGGCAGGCAGGGCAGAGTCTAGTAATGTTCCCAGGCTGTGGCAGAAAGAGATGCAGCAAATAATCGAGGGGATCCTCAGTCACATTCGGAGTTACTTCTTCCAGATCCTCCTACCTTGGTGTATGTTAGTAAGGACAGGGTGAGTTCTACTACAGTAACAAAGAGTACCAGCATGAAAGGGGTTTCACAGAGCGCTACTCTAACCATCCTCCAAGATTCAGTAACAGGAGCTACCTCACCCTGTGATTTTTGTCAGGTCAGCACAAGCCTTTGTGTGAGAGAACATCAGAGAGTCTTGTTTGAGTCCATAAGAAACTCATGTTCTTGCTGTTCACAGCTCTGCCCTTCTGCGAGGTAGTGGGAAGGTTGAATATTTTCATGTGGGGGCCGGAGAGATAGCTCAGTAGAGTAAGTGCTTGCCTGGCAAGTGTGAGGTCCTGAGTTTGATCCCTAGTATTAAAAAAAAAAAAAAAATCTTTTCATGTGCTCAGGAGGAGAAAGTGGTTATAGATCAACTCTAGGGAGGGCTGATCAAGTAGCTCAGTGAATTAAAGTGCCTGCAAGTAAGCACAGGGGCCGGGGTTTGATCCCTGGGCCTGCCATGCCGGCCCTGCCCCCGTGGCATGCTAAGAGAGCAATTGAGCTTGTAGACCCTTCCCTAAAATTAAAAAAAAAAAAAGAAAACTCTAGAAATCCCTAGCACTCTATATGTGAATGCCTGCTTTTTCTTTTCTAGCCTCCGGATTTTTGTTTATTAGTTGAGCCACCCTCTATTATTTCCTTAGAATTATCACCACGTTTTTTTATAGGCCTGTCTTGTTTCTCTAGCTACCCAAACCTAGCAAGTTCTCAGGAATAAAAACAATATCTTCTACCTCTTTTAACTTTAACGATCCCTCACCCAGTCTGATACTAAAGGAAGAGCCGATACACTGAATAAATGCTTATGAAAACATGCAGGTTGAACCTGGTAGTTACTCCCCAGACCCTGGGGCCAAGTGCTCTGTGACACACACATTGTATTCAGGAATCATCTGATTTGTTTCTCCTTTTGTTTGTGATTCCGTGTCTGTCAGATGATTGGAGTTTGGTTTAAGCAAAAATGAGTCAGTGGAGATTGGGCTTTATTTTGTGGTAAAGCCTTTAATGTCATTTTGCCTGTGAGACCCTCACTTCTCTTCCTAATCTAGTTCAAATTGCACAGAATTTACTCTGAATGTGACATTGCCTTGGCACTTTCTAAAGGTGAATCTGAAAGTTTAAGGGCATCTAAATATGCCATCCTCGCTTCAGAATCCAGTTGGCGAGGTTCAGTGGAAAACAAATCAATTGCCATTCTCTGTTGAAAATAAGCACACAAAGATCTAGAGTTAAAAAGGAATATTGCAAAATGAATTCATACGTGGAGGGGAGGTCGAGACCCATGGAGCGCTTTATCTGAAACGGTGTTTGCTTACCCGGCCCGAACATTTCATCCCTTTTTTGGTCAATCTCTTTGACTTTTTCTTCCCTACTAAGCCTGACTTTTAAAATAAGTGAGAGTCAGTGAAGCAAACCATGGTCAGATGAGTTCCCTATAGTATAAAGACAGAATAAGTGAGTATCGGTCGCTTTTGAACATTATCCATAGAAAGTATGTTTAGCAATAATTATTTGTGTCCTAACAAAAAGCTAACAGTTCAATGCATTCTTTTCTGAAGACCAATGCTATCACATTTTCTGCCTTGAAAAAAAGAGAGAAAGAGGGAGAAATTCATTCAGTAAGTAACGTGGCTGGCTGTTTATCTGTCATCTGGTGAACTTGAAACACTTCTATTACGCTAGCACACCTCAGGGGGTTGCTTGCCGCCTTCCACTTCTGCCTGAGAATTTGCCACTGTGAACTATGTGTATAGTCATGCTTGCTTTTTTCGTTTTTTCTTTTTACACCAAATTTGCATTTTAACGTTTTTTTTTTTTTTCATTCTTTATAGCTAAGAAGGTGCTTTCTTTTCTTCTACTTATTTCTACCTCGGGACTACTCCACATTGAAGCTCGGCTGAAATTGGACCAGATAGTGCAGCTGGGATTGGGGAGCAGAAAAGAGATTTGAATAGGTATTAAAGAAAAGGGGCAGATTAGAAATTCAAACCGTCTTCTTCAATAGTTATTTTTTGCACTTGTCCTTTTTAAAACATTCTGTTTATTATTATTCCATTTCTTCTAAAATTCCTTTTTCTTCTCCCCATCTTTTATTTTTTCATGACACTGTTACTTTATACACTTGTTTTCTTTTTTGCATCTATGTCCACTGGATTACTGCTGTATCTTGTTGTAGAAATCTCCTGCCTCTTGGAAAAGAGGTGCAGGCGCAGTATCAGGCCACCACCTGAGTTTCTCTCGTATTCCACCTAAATATCTTGGGGATTAGTCTCTCTCTCTCTCTCTCTCTCTCTCTCTCTCTCTCTCTCTCGCTCTTTCCCCCCTCCCTCCTTCCTTTCTCTCTCCCTCCTTCCTTTCTCTCTCCCTCTTTCTGTGTCCCCCTCTCTCCCCCTCTCTCCCTCTGTCTCCCAGCCAGTTAAAAAGTGATGAGCTCTTTTTCCTAGTGGTGTCACTCCCAGTGCCAGAGTCCTCTTATAGCAGAATCTTGGGGCAAATACATAATTTGTGTGATCAGGACTCATAATCTTAAACCCAGAAGAATTATCACAAGACCATCTAATACCACCCTCCCTGGCTTTCCTAATAGATCCATTTACATTCCCCATGTTAGTTTGACTCAGGTTTGTGACATGATTTGGAAGCTAGTCAGTGAGGGTGACAATTTGTGTGTGTGTGTGTGTGTGTGTGTGTGTGTGTGTGTGATCATTTTCTAGAAACTGGCAGCTTCTTATGCTGACTCCTTTAGGAGTAGGAGCAGTGTTTGGAATACCAGGCATCCTCCCTCACTGTGGGTGCCTACTCCATAATTCTCAGAAGACTTGAAACCATTAACCTTGGAAGAGAGCAGAGAGGGCTTCCGAGCTCAGCTTGATATAGGTGGTGAAGGTGTGGAGCGGTTGCAGAGTCATAGCTGTGTTACCTGTTTTGCACTAATTAGGAGGTACCATGAATCTGTTTGACAATTAAGGACAGAGTGAACTTAAAGGCAGATCGGCACCATGGGACAGAAGCAGTTCTCAGGCAAGGAAAATGAAAATTTGTGCCTAATACTATGTTTTACCAAGACCATAAAATTCCTTTCATACAGTGGATTTACATGTATAAATAGAAGTCTGAGGTAGGTTTTCTGCCACCTGGAAAAGATCTCTCTCGGGGAATAACTCTACTTCAGCTTCTTGGTAGTGCAAGCAGTCACATGTGTGCTAGGGCTACCTAGATGAATACTGATTTCAGCAAGAGCCTTAGCCAGTTTTTGGATTTCAGTTGCCTGGAGTCATACTTAAGATAAACTTCCCTACATTTGGATTTCTGTGTTTCCTTGGTTTTTCTCCCCAAGTAATATGTACACACTCGTACCTGTTTTCTTTGACTTGGATCTTGGATCTGATTCCCTCATGAGTTCTCTGAAGTAGGTTTGTGTACAGGGGTTGGGGGTGAGATTTATCAGGATTCTTTTCTTTAAGATCCTAATGCTATGTTGTTTCCGTCATCACCTGGACTCCATGGGGGAGACAGGGGCCGTGGTATGACTTACAGCTGGGATTCAGAACGATGTGAAGAATTCAAGAAAAAGACGCATGCTGTGTGTTACAGTTGAAAACTGCAACTATAATTAAGCCAGGTGGATTCCATGACAACAAAGAGGATTAGGGCTTGGGTGGCTCTAGTAGACCATTGAGGCCTGCGCAAGTAGATGTCAATTTATTTATATCTCTTCTCCCCGGGGAGTGGAGGGGACAACAACATAGTTTGATGTCTAAATGAAGTAATCTCTAGAAAGAAAAGGGAGATTATATTTGTTAAACTGTATAAAAAAATCAGAAGATAATATGGCTTTGTTCACAGTATTACATAAAGAAGATTAAAGACGAGGAACAAGCTGCTTAAACACTGTAAACTAATTAGTTCTATGAATTGTTTTCCCGAGGTTCATGAGATATGAAACATTGGCATCAGCGCATGAAATGCACTCCTCTGCCTCAGTGCTCTTTTCAATTTATTTTTCTGTTAGTGTCATATATATATATATATATATATATATATATATATATCAGCCAAAAAGAAAGAGGTTACAGAGAAAAGCTTGTCAGATGATTGAGGCTGACATTTTGTTAGTTTTAAGCCTGACATAGGAAGGTCCTTCTTTAATACTCGGTATAAATACCAGCTTCATCTTCTGCCGTAATAGGCTACATTGCACCAATGATATTGTGACAAGGTCCGGAGGAATTTCTGCTGCTGCTCGGAGCAGCCAGGCGGCTGCAGATGCAGGTAGGCCCAGCCCAGCAGATGCCACCTTCATTGGCTTCTCCAACTCTGGGTCTGGTTTGAGAACCACGGAAGAGAACTCCACATGAGGGTTCCGCTGTGAGTGTAGGGCCTCTCTGATCCCTAGATCAGTAAGACAGTAGCTGTTTCTTTTCCAAATTGAATGTTTACAGTATGTTTTTGTTCTCCAAGTAACAGATACCTGTAGTTAAATTTGCTTGAACTCCAATGACAAGCATTTCTTATACACCATGTTTTATCTTTTTCAGAACTTTGTCTTTATATGTGTAAATATTACGAAAGGCCATGGGTTTTATAATGCTTATAACCCTGACTCTGTCATCTCCTTTTTGCTTTTTCCCCTGCATATATTATAAAAAAACAAGAGCTATCCTCATCCCTTATCAGATACCCTAGAGTGAATCACTAATTTCTCCTGTGTCTGAGAATAATGTATCAGACTACAATCCTGTCTTCTTATTTTACTACCATCAAAAGAACTCCAGCTCCTCTTCCTTTTATTTAGTTATTTGTCTTATTTTTATTTTGGTAAAATAAACATTTTAATTTGTACACATATGTACCTAGGTCAGGCTCAAACTTGTGATCTTCCTGCTTCAAATTCCCTGAGTTCTGGGCTCACAAGCGTTTGCCAGCATGCTCAGCTACCCCTAACTTTAAGAGTCATACTTGCTATTGGTTCTCCCTCAGGGGACCCAGGCCCAGCCCTGTGGGGAAGCTGTGTCAGGGTTAAGCAAAGCCATGGTATCTGTGTTACCAAATCCATTAACCTCGGTTCCCATGGAGGCAGATTGTCACCACACCTCACTCTCCTGTTCAGTACCATAGCCTCTCTTCCTCCTCAAAACTCGCCTGAATACAGTGGACCATTGGGGTTCCCTCCTTTTACAGCAGGATGCCTCTCAATCTAGTTTTCTGGCATTTGCATCTCAGCAGGAAACTGTAACTTCCTGTTACCTAGTGGATACCTCTCCTGTCTTCCAGATCCTAGAACAGTGCCTGCTATAGTGTAGGAACTCAATCACTAATTTCACTGATATTTAGCGTACTGAATGTAATATACACTAAATGTACAATCAAGGTGAATTAAATTTGCACAAGCCCTCAGCCAGCTCCTCAAGTGCCACTAGTAAGTCACGGTACTCATGTCTGCCTGACCTGCCTCTCCTTATTTGTTCTGTGGCCATCTCCTCTTCTTCCATTTGTGGGATTTTTGTCTCTTCCAAGCATTCCTCTCTGCTCACTTTTGAGCAGTTTGCACTCTTCTGCACTGTGTAAGCCCTCAGGGAGTCTTTCCTGGACTGTTTCATAATCTGGGAACTGCTTTTGCCGCCTTCAATTGTCCCTAATTCTGCTACAGGGATGACTTCCGTCACTCACAAGTCTGAATATGTTGAACAACACATGCTCACTCCTGCTGCAACCAAGCCAAGACTGCTCTCTGTCCATGGGCAAGGAGCCTTCCAGGCGGCCTTCACTCTGGTCCCAGCCTGTCCTCGCACCCTCCCATCTCTGCTTCCTCCTCTGCCAGCCCAGTCTTCCCAGAGTCTCTGCTCTGGCTCTCCTTTGGTTGTGGCTTCTTCTGACTAGGCCTGTCTGGGCCTCTCCTTGAACGTTTTGTTTGCCTAAATGTTCTTATCAGAGGGAACCAGGTAATAACATAATTGGGACACTTCCCTCCCACTAGAATACTTTGGAGGACAGAGCAGAAGTCATCAGGCTTGATTTCCTCAGAGTGCTTAGGACAGTATTTTACAACAATCTGAGTTACCTTTGTACAAAGTTGAACTCTGTATTACACTCTATACTCTATATTGGATAGCTGGTGTGGATTTTTGTCTTTGTCATCCAACAGTCTCTCCCAGGCAGACGGTATCTTGGATACATTGTTGTTCTCCTTCTTTGGGAAAAAAAAATAGGTTGAATGAAATAGGTTGACCCAAAATGAAATTTAATTTAATTTTAAGTAAAAACAGTGACTCTTGAGTGATAAAAATGTGAAAGGAGGGCTGGCGAGATAGCTCAGAGGACTAAGCACCTGCTTAGGTAAGTGCAGGGACTGGGGTCCGAGTCCCAGTACCACACGCCATGCTGGCCCCACCCCCGGACGCACTGAGTTGGCCACTGAGACTGGGCGTGGTGGCACACACCTGTAATCTCAGCACTGGGGAGGCTGAAAATAGGAGGATCACTACAAGTCCGAGCTGCGTAGTGAGACCCTGTACCAAATACATTTTTTTAAAAAGTTGCAAGGTCCTAATACATTTAATTATAGAAAAATTCATTAGTTCAAACATTAATTCTTGAGTCAAGCAATTATATAAAATGGTAATATGTCACGTTTCCTCTTTCAAGTCAGCCGTTATACCTATTAAGGATAGCCACAGAGCACTTTGGATGTAAATATGTAGTATTCTTTATTTTCCAAATTGCTGTAGGCAGGTATTCATAGGACTTAGTCATCATGGATAGATTAAATCAGTATTTCAACTGAACTTTGGGACTTTATTTTCCTTTTGTGAAAGGGTGCTCTTAGAGTGTTCAAGTAGTGCACACTGGAAATCCTGCTTCCTTTTTATACGTTGTTATTCAAAATGTACTGGAACGTATTTTCCCCCATACTTTAAGATGACAGGGTCATTTAAGCCTTTGAGTCTGGGTTCAGAATATACAAAACTTAGTGTACTTACAGGGTTGGCCTAATAGTGTTTCTATTTCAGGATGCTGTGGCAACTTGAGATACTGCTTGTAAATGTCTTAGCAATGTGCCTAAAAAAGTCATTTGAGAATAGGTTTTGTAATACATTCTTTTTTTTTTTATTTAAGATTTGTATATGGGGAGAGGGGTGTGTATGTGTGTTTGTGTGTGTGTGTGGGCATGCCTGTGAATAAAAGTCTCATGGACTTTACTGGTACTTCTCATTCATGAATGTAGTGGTAGGCAGTGAGTACCTAGAAAACTTCTATGTCTCCCTAACCTTAAAACCCAGAGTGACAGTAAATCCTTTGTTGACCTGAATAAGAATAGCTATAATTTAGATTTTCTGTGTGTTTTCATTTATTGAGGTCAGTGCATTTGTGTCAAACAACTGAAACCTGCAGGAAAATCAAGGGTAGCCTGGGCATTGCTCAATTATTACTCTGATCAAAATTTAATTATCACCAGATGTGGAAGGAAGTGCTGTTTTTATTATCCATTCCTGTGCACTTGCTTACATATTTACCCTGGGGTTAGAGGTGTTTTATTAATTATTTTTGTTGGCAACCAAGGCAGTATTTGGACTTCTGAATTGGAAGTTTCCAACCTTTTTAAATACTAATAATGATTATAAAAAATGAGCAGCGCTGTTGAGCAAGGGTGAATGAATCTTGGCAAGCTAGAGTAATTCATTGTTTAGATGAGGTCATTAGCCTTAACTTTTATTTAAAATGTCATCCCAGACCCTATCGCTTACAAATTATTTTAAAAGCCAGATTAAAATTAATTTCTTGAATTTGAACCTTTAATCAATATGACTTGTCAAGGCATGTTTGCATCACTTTCGGTGCATCATTCTCTCCTGCCCGAAAGGTTAGCGTCGTTTAATTGTGTGTTTGTGAACAGCCTTAAAGGCGCATCAAAATTCCATAAATAAAACAAAAAGTTTCATTTTAGAAAGCAAAGTAATGAACTATGAACCAATCTCATGATAACAGTAAATGAGTGCATGAAAAAAATTCAATTCATTTACAAAAATAATTAGATACTAAGGGACTCCAGTTGGGTCCAGAAGCAGACTCAGGTGACCCTGCCTTAGTTATCAAGACTGATGAGCTCTGGTTGGTATGCTTCTTCCTTTGCCCCTGCCACACTTTTCAGCCTTTTTTACATGCTGTCTAGAAGTTTGCAATGTCCATGCCATATATTTTTTCCTTTCTGACTTTTATGACTTCCCTCATAAAATGTATTGGTTGTCTGAGTCTCACAAATCCTAAACTACTTAATGCCTGTGGCTGCATCCGTTATGCTGTAGTGTGTGTGTGTGTGTGTGTGTGTGTGTGTGGGCGCACGTGTGCAAGCGTGTGTTTTCCTGACATCTGTGTAGATATCTTCTGAAATTTACAAAACCTTTGTAATTAATCCCATAGGTTGACCTGAGCAGGGGCAGTGTTTGTTGCTGCTAATTACTCAGCGCAAACCTTAGGGAAATAGGTCTTTCGTTGATGATGGATTTGAGCAAGCAAGTCAACATTACTAAAGAATACTGAGACTATTACTCACCTAGGCCTTTATGTCCAGCTATTTCTTGCCTCCTGCTTCTTCTATGGATGTCTGACAACTGTGCTTGATGTACATATTAATGGCTGGATCGTGAGGAGAAGCGGAGTGCATCTTTGACGACAAGGTGTAACACAAACAGCTGTGTAATGAGGCACATGTGTATTATTAGGTCTGACACAATGAGTGGTATTTCTATCATGGCATTATGTATCTGTCAAGGTTTCTGTCAGGTTTTTTTTCCCCACCCTAAGGCTTGAAAACCTGCTCCTGTATGTCCATTTTATCACTAAAAATGGCCAGAAATCCCACTGCTAGCAATCAGTTATGCAACCTCTAAATATCAGTCTCTGATTGATAGCTTGTTAAAGCAGGTTTCAAAACCAAGGAGAACTCTCTTGGGAGGACGTATGTGTTTGATTCAGGGTATATTGATTTGCATAGTTTAGCAAACAAACTACTAAGCAGTTAGAAGACTCAACATTTACTTTTACGTAACTTTAAAAAAAATATGTAAGAGTTGTCTGTGAAAAGGAAACAGTGCAAGAAGGATTTAGTCCTGACTGATCCAGCAGTCATACCTTGAGCCCTCCTTCAACTGTGACTTGGCTGTTGTTATCAGATTTATCCAAAAGAAAGTAGGATTATGTAGGGAAATAAGAAAGCTTTATATTTTCTTTTTTCTTTTTTTTTTTTTTTTTTTTTTT
>NDGN011558773.1:15395-36318 GCA_002564285.1 Tympanoctomys barrerae
TTTTTTTTTTTTTTTTTTTTTTTTTTTTTTTTTGTGGAACCGGGGATTGAACTCAGGCCCTCGTACTTGCCACGGAAGTGCTTTTTCCACTGAGCCATCTCCGTGGCCCTGGAAAGATTTATATTTTGTATCACCAAAAGACACCTGAAAAATAAGAGAATGTAATAAATGTAATTATCAGAGATTTTTTTACAATTACAATGTGATATAGAAAATATTCTAGGGCTGTAATCCCTCATTACAGGGGGAAAGCTCCTTTCCAGCATGCCCCTCCTGCATTTTTATAGTTGGGCATGTATCTTTGGGTCTGGATTTTTTACCTATAAACCTTCCAGAAGGATAAGGAGCTCTTCAAGATATTACTCTATGGATTACTTAGCTTAAAGGAGCACAACTTACTTCATCTGTTTTATGGGAAGAGAAAGCCATAAGATAGGTACACAGATACTTGTATTTTTTAAAACTCCTGTCATTCTTTTTAATATACATATCATTTTGAGATAAGATTAAATTGTCCTTGTGTGTGGAACTCATGATCTTCCTGCCTCAGTTTCCTGAGTAACTGGAATTTCAAACATGTTCCAACACACCTGGTTCCCCTTAACCAAAAAAAAAAAAAAAAAAACAAGAAAGAAACACCCCCAACTTTCTTTGACTTGATTTTGTATTCAGTTGCTACACAGCCTCCCCTGCACACTGGCATAGCCTGACAGTGCCCTGCAAATAGTAATACATCTACAGTAAGGAGACACTCAAGCTGCTAATGTAAGATTTGAAGGAGTTTTTATCATAATTGATTTCCCATCCCCTTGCTATTTGGCTTTTCATGTTTTAGGTTGTGTAAATTGTAATGATTTTCTTGCGTTTCATTCCTCTTTGTGGGCCAGGTCAAATCGTTTCATGAAGGAGTTAGAATATAATACACACAAAAGAAATACATTTCTGTTGTACAACCTAACAATGTACTTTAGATGTTTGTGAAAAGAAATATTTTAACTGAGGTTAAATGAACTAAGCATAAAGCATTTCTACAGAGGTTTAGACTCAAAGAATTCCCCAAACCTAAAATTTTAGGAATGAGACTCAATAGATATGCAGTGAGCTGTTGCTCCTAAATTTTACTCAGATCATCTTGTTGAGCTGGTCATTTTCATTTACTGTATAGTTAATTAAGCCAGAGGGGAAAAACAGCAGGAGTAGAATGGCCTGTATTGAATCTCTAAGCAAACCAGTGAAAGCTTTGTTTATCAGTAAAATAGTCCTGGCTCTCCGCTTCATGATGGGGTCTATGAAAATACAGACTCATAAAGGTTTACTTATTTCCATTCTAAAGTACTCCGTACTCCTTTTATTCTCAAGAGTGTAGTTCTATGGAAATTTTCAAGCCAACCCGGCATCTTCTATCTCATGTTTTATTGATTTTTTCAAACTGTACCATTTCAAACAGGTGCCATGCTGTGAAAAACATGAACAAGTATGAAACTTATTCTTGTAAAATATTTTTACATTAAGAATTTTTAAAGGATCTGGGAGATATTGGTAATAATTAATAGCATGTCATTGATCCAGCAACTGTTCAGCCTGAGTATTTTGTAACTCAGAATTGTGTAATATAATAGCCATTGTTGAATTCCTATCAACTTGTTTAGTGAAATTCTGTGTCATTTCTAATGATTTTTTGAAATTATTTTTTAATTTTGTTTTTTTAAAAAGGAAGTGGCAAAATCTCAGAAGGAAAAATCCAAAAGGCTCTGACTTTGGGATGATACAAAAGGGGCGTTTCCCTGAGGATTGTTCAGTTGAACTGTGGACACCCAGGAGACAAATCCAGCCAGAGATGTATAAGTCGTAGGCAAGGTTCTCGCATCATTGGCATGGTCCCTCTGTAGCCCTTAAAATTGCACCAGTTTTTCAGCCGGTGTTCCCCTTTTAGCAATGCAGCAGATTAAAATAGCTTCTGAAGCACTTTGAAAATATTGTGCTACCGAAAGCCTTAGGATCTTCTGACATTTCTCTCCCAAGATCCTCACCACATCCTTTGACGTGGACAGCAGTGGCATTTTGTTTCTTCTGAGATTCTTGGAGAGTTCACTTAAGCAGCCTTTCCCTAATACCAAAACCCTAATACGGCTTCCAGTGCTAAGTTTTCCTAGGGCATTATTGAGCACTGTAAACCATCTGCCGTTTCACACTTAGCTTGCTCAGGTCAGCGATACTGATAGCTGGGTAAGTGTGAAGTCTATGAAATGATTAGCCACCTCTCAAGGTGGGGTGAGGTTGCGCCAGTACTTGTTTGAAAAGCTCGTGCGTGTTAATGCACAATGACAAATTAATTATTAACATGTAATACTGTATAGTTTACAAGGGGGAAAAGAATTGTTTATTCACTGTTATACTGTGACACCTTTATTCAATGGGGAGCATGTTACAAATGGCACAGGTAGTAACTCGAGGATACATGCTTTAACAGCTTATTGTATAATCATTTCCCAGCCAAGTAAACATGTTGGTCTAGAAGTTTATTTAGGAAGGCAAAGCCATGCAATGTGTGGGAGCAGGAAGTAACCTCGAATTGCATAAACACTGTCTTCATAGTGGGACAGAATCTATGCTATTAGACAGGGACTTTTATGTAATGGCCCTGAATTGCAGCTGCGAGACATCATAATGTGTCCTAGTGAACTCACTTACAATGGCCTTGGGTACTTATGGCTCTACTTTTGCCTTTGGTCTTTGTGGCCTCTTGTTCTTATCTCTGGGAGGTCAGCCAGCATAATTTTGGAACATGGTGACCTTTTGCAAATAGTTTTCATTCCAGTGTAGATTTAACAAGTTGAAATGGTGTTTGCTATATAAGCCAAGGCTCAATCCAGCAGGTCGGCCTGGCGTCTTCTCACAGAGCTGACGGCCTGTAGGTACTCTGTGCAACAGGTTCAAGCCATCAGGGACGCTAGAGATGGGCGAATTGCAGTTGAGCCATTTCTCATTGTCAATGCAGAGGTGCATAGTTGCATGACAGCACTTCCCTGTATTGTATTAGTCATGCTTGGAGGAAAACTCAACAAGGGTTTCTGATCCTCTGGGAAATTTTTACATACAAAATTGGAATTCAGACTGTCTGAAATCCTTGAAAACTCTATTCCGGCTGTTCTGTGCTGATGACTATTTCTTAAGGTGGAAGACAATCTGTAAAATATTATTGATTTCATGGCAAACTCTAGAAAGTGACAAAGACAAAGGTTCTTTGGCAGGGCATGCAAACTTACATGGCTAATGCAGCCCGGGAGATACTAAAGTGAGAAAATCAGGCCTGGTGTACAGCCGGGGTGAGTGAAGACCAACGAGAGGGCTAAATGCTCCTCCATTCTGACAACATATTTCCGTAGAGGGACAACGGAGAGCCTTGATGGCCCATTTTATTTTTCAACAGGAAGCAGAAACTTGTGCTGTAGGTGAAATCCCTGACTGTTGATTTGGCTTACTTTGAGACATTATGCTGGCTGAAAGATTAGCTATAAGGAGCTGAAGTTGGATCACAGGCCACCAGTTTATAATCTGCCTGTATGTCTATCTATATCTAAGCCATAACAGCAGTATATTAATTATGTAAATGCTGAAATCAAATGAACGTTCAGTTATTGATGACTTCGAAAGCTGAATCAGAAAACCAGAGCTTGGAGGAGTGAGTCACGGTATAATAACCCACCCCACTCCAGACTGAAAAGTGTTGTGCTCGTTGTATTTTTCAGATTCATTTTGCTTTCAAAATTGTCTCTATCTATCAGAGCCACAGTTCCTCACTTTGGGCATAGTTCTGTCAGCTGAGCTGTAGTGAACATGAAGATAGGACAGGATCCTTACTAAAAATCCAGAGGAAACAAACCTTGTCCTCTGTGAGGACACCTGCTTTGCTGATGTATGAATACAAAGCAGAATCAGTGGAATCTGGCTACTTTAAATTTTTTGAAATTTAAGAAAAACTTCAACAAGGAAGATGAATAAAAAACTATTTTAAAGAACCAGACAGCACTCATGTCAGTAGAACCAGACTGCTAAACACCGGGACTGGTGAGCAGTGACTGAAAATGATGTGGCTTTCTAGCGCCAAGCTTTTGAGTTGCAAGGAGTTAAGTACCAGAGGCAAGGTTTCAAACAATGTCAGCTGGACTGAGGTTACAGCTTCCAACACTAGATCTCCATCAGTAACAACATCTTAGAAGAGGGCAGAGTTGTTTGCAGAAAAACAGTGATCAGGGTCCTTGGAATGAGTGAGTGCAACCCCAGGAGGGATTGTATAGGTGAATGAAGAGTTCAAGCAGGTGCTAGGGGAGGGGTGGGGGCTCCTTTTACAGTGTTGAGATTCCTGCAGGGGCTAAGAATATCAAAGGTTTGTTCAAATATCCTTCAGCCTTTTCATCAGCTCGACATTTGCGTCCCTGGGCCCTACCCGCTTTATTTCAGGGCTGAGTGTGCTCAGATGTCTGAGCCAGCTCACCTTACTGATTACTATCTGTTTGTCATTCTAGCTCTCTTACCCCCCACACGAGTTGTACCTCTTTGGTGCAGATAAGCTGCCAGAGCTGGCTTGGCTTGCTCCTTGTGCTGCAGATGTCTCTAATTAACTTGATTGAGACAGGTCCCTGAGATCCTGTTGCACATTCTGACAAGTCACACTGTCCTCGGAGGCACTGTGCGGTCACCTGATGCATGCCTCGGCAATGTCCTCCGGGCAAAGTTTATTAACAACGAATGTCTTCAAGTACCCAGGGCTTTAATATGAAAGCTGTGGAGTGATGGCTGCCAATAAGCAGCCAGGCATGTAAGAGTCACGTGAAGTTCTTGCTTAAATTCTGAGACCTTCACTAGTAAGCTCTAGAGTGTTTAACATCCAAAATGTTATAATTTTTAATCATTATTCATACTTTCAACATGATTATTTGTAGTAACTGGGAGAAGCATGCTCTTAATGCACTGCAAGCATAAATGCTTACAACCGAAAATATTTCATGCCTGCGTTGTGGGACAGTGATAAAACACATCGTAAAACAGGTGCTGTGGGAAGAGCTGGTTGGACCAGTTGTTCGTGAAATCTGCAAGACCTCCAATTACTGTAGGTGAAACTAGCCCAAGTGTTACAAAAAATACATGTTTAAAAATTTCTTTCAAAGCACACATTAACTCTCACTTTTGTAGAATAATTATTCAGTTGTATTTAATATTTTGTGTGTATGGCTTTGTGCATGTGTGTATGTGTTTTCTATGGTTCGCTATAGATTTTTTGACACTTTATAGAAATTTTGAATGCCAGGCCAGATTTAGAGTAATTTAATTTGACAGAAAAGAAGAATTATGATTATTTATAAAGTATGCTGACATGGATGTGACAGGTATTGTAAGAAATAATAATAATAAACATTGTAAATTGGTGGCCTGTGATCCAGCTTAATCCCTCTATGTCCATCTTTTGGCCAGCTCAATGTTTCCAAGGAAGCAAAACTAATACTTAGAGATTACACAAATGTTTCTACCTCCTGTTGACAAATAAAATTGAGCATCACTGGCTCCATCCATATTGTCCTTCCATGGAAATATTCTACCAGAATGGAGAACAATAATAATAACAGTAATAAATAATAATGTAACATCTTCAAATACGTATAAGAACTATTGCTCTATAATTTCAGTAATTTTATTATTTGATATAATATATTGGATAGATCTATAAATTTGTAGATATAATTTATAGATATAATATCAAGTGTTGTATAATAACACCAAGCATTGCAGTGAAGGAGAACACTAAATTCTTTAAGTTTTCATCTTATTTTTTATTAGTTACCATTTAAGGTGAACAGATTGCCAAATGCAGCCTCAAAGCCTACTGTTTTCTGTACAGGTGTACTGTCAGGCCCCATTACCATCCGTGGTCTAGCATCGCTGAGTGACCTGGCCTTACCCTACCCACAATTTTCAAGTAATCTATTAGTAGTAATTTATAACTTTTTATCCAGTTTCTACCCTCAACTGACTTGCATGACTTTATAGATTGTGTGTCCCAAAATAAAGCATAAAAAAGCAAGAGATATGGTTTTCAATGTGATTGGGGACCTGCTTTTCTGTTTGCAAAGATCACTGATGTAACTGGACACTTCAAGGGCAATAATACCCTCAATCCTATGTGATCTCAGGAAAGAAAGAGCTGTTGGTGGGTTGTGAAGGTGGGAAAGGCCTCCCAGAGGAACTTCACCATGGAGTAGAGCCCAGGGAGGGATTTAGGGAACTGGAAGCAAAGAGACTCAACAGAGGCATGCAGGTGGGAGCTTACACAGCAGGAAAAGAGACCAGGACGGAGGAGTCCTGAGTTGCCTGCCAAATCCTACAGGCCTGAAAGACCAAGCACGATTATAGTTAATCTCTTAGAAGCAGTCACCTCCTCATGTTCTCAGTCTGGGAAGGTCTGATGAATTGGGCGGGGGACAATAAAGAGAACAAATGACACCAGTTCTGAGGCAGTGATGCCGATTCACACAGATGACAATAAGTCCTAAGCGAGCCTGTTGCATTGACATAGAGTTCTGATAGTTATAAGGACATCAAAGAAAATGTCAGAATTTGCTTTCCTGTAGAAAGAAAGTGACAAAAGACATCTTCTGATTTCTTCAATTTATCATTCTTCTTATGGGCAAGTTTGGCAGAGTTTAGAGATGTGAAATTATAAAAAGTTCATTTTACTTGTCATCAATGTTGTTTTTGGTCAAGTAGAAGGGAGAAGGATTTACAGATTGTCAAAAGAACTGCTGAGAGTTGCTAGGAAATTTACAGATACATTTTAAACTTCCATCCATGTACCATGAGGCCAAAAATTTATAATCGACCAATTCTGTCAGCTTCTCTGTTTCGGCTTCTGATTTTAATCAAATAAAACCAAAATAGGCATTGCTGGCTCACTTGCTGTTATCCCCCTGGTCTCTGGCCAACTCTCAGCGCTGACATGCCGTGGTAAGTGGAGGTCACCTCTCATATGTGTCACCAACCTCAGATGCCGCACAGTGATGCTCAGGTATGCCTGCCCATGGTTCAGTGTGGTGGCTCAGAAATGACATCTCTGGCTGTTCAGAGAAGCCCTCCCTGAATGCTGTGTGGCAGGCCGAGGAGTGGATGTCAGTAGTCCCAGAAACCCCTGCGGCCACTTTTCAGGAGTAAAAGATGGCCCGCAAGTATTTGCTGTGCCTTTGACAGGGCTAGCATTACAGCAGAAAAGGCAGCTCCACCAATGCTAGGTGTGTGTCTACATTTCAGAACTCCTCCTAATGAATTTTAGATTGAGAATCTCATTCTTCTGCAACTATCACTTGAGAATCAGAGTAATTATTTCCTATTGCCCTTTGTGGAATACAGTTATAATTGCATTACTGTTAACGGTGTTCGCATTAACACTTAATTGTTAATGTCCTCCTAATTTGGAGGAAATCATCACCTCTTCATATTTCATTGCCAGAAAGAGTTGTTAAACTCAAAGAGAATAATTCAAAGCTTCCAAATAGAGAAGCAAAAATGAACACTAGAATTCAGAAATAGAACTTGTCAAAGGATTTCTCTTTCTGCGGTGTGTGTGTGTGTGTGTGTGTGTGTGTGTGTTTCATTTAAGGTATTGTACATCTGTTTCATTTTGAGGTTAGACCACAATGCACAGTCGTGCTCTGGAAAGTAACAGGGATTCCTGTGGCGTGGAAATGTCTCTAAGGTTCATGGTAGGAAAGGGGTAGTAACTTTCTCTCATAGCTGACATCCTGCTTGAGTGTTGAAAGACTCATTAACGAGAAAAGAAAGACACCACTGTGGCAAGGTCAGCCAGACGGTGGTGGTGGGCTACGGGCCTTGACTTTCAGATGATTGTTAACTTCTTCCTTCACAGTATACTGAGCTGCCTGTTGTTAACAATCACACAATTCCTTGGCTTAGCTCTGCAAGAGAAAACTGAAATATTTTTGAAAAGTCTTTATTCAGGCTTGGAGGGAGGAACACAATGGGAGAGGGGAGGGAAGGAGGAGGGAGGGAGGGAGGGAGGAAGAGAAAGAGAGGGAAATTAAACCCGTCTTGGAATCTGTTAAGGGACGTACTGTTGAGGGCATTGGAAGATGAACTTCCATTTGAATATATGATGGCCAAGTCTATGATACTGGTTTAGAGATAACTTTCTCAGTGTCCGGAAAGAGCAAGAGAAGTCGGGTGAGTAAAGTTCCGTCTGGTGGATGTTCAGCTGGTGCAGTCCACGGGGCCTGGTGCTCAGAAGGGCCTAGTTCTTGGTTTAATGTCATGCTATTACTATACTGAAATACTTAAAAAAAAATTAACAAGGGGCCCTACATTTTCATTTTGTGCTGGGTTCTTCCTCATTTTAAACTAATCATTTGGTGGTCTGGCTTGTAGCAGAATGTGGTTTAAATTTCAGCAAGTGTGTTAAAAGCCAGATTCTCCTGAACCACCCATGAGTAATTAAATTCTATACTCTTATCAACACACAGACTGGTTTGACAACATTTCATGCCCGTTCCATTTTAAAATGTCATTTACTTGTGCAGCTGTATTTCCTTAATGCTTATAGAATGCCAAATAACCTGTTTGACCTAAATTTTCTTTTAACAGTCTAACTGGTTATTTCTGCATCAAGTGTAGCCTATAGATCATGGTTGAAAATATGAAAGGATTACTTAATATGTTTATTATTGTAAGTTTATACCAACAGAGCTGATGGGCTACCAAAAATGCTGTGGTTTTAACACATTTACACCCTGGATTGCGTGCTTTGATTTCTAGGTGTGTGATCATTTAGCCTGGAAGACTTCAGAAACACCTTCCAGGGTTGGACTGGGCTTCTTCTGAGGAAGGTGACCTGGTACCGTTGCTCCAGAATGGACCTTTAATTGAGTTCTGCTAGATGGGCTTGTTCATATCAAGTTATGCACTGACAAGTGAGGAACAGCACTGTTCCTTTTATGTTGTTCTGTGACTCATTAGCTTTATTTCTCATAAACACCCTTCTCTTCCAAGTACAATCTACAAAATTCTGTCATTAAAAGCAATTTTTTTTTCCTAAGGGTGACTATTTTCAAGAAAATATGTGCATTTTGACAATGTGAGTCTTGCTATTTAAAGCTAGGAGTATAATTTCTTTTTTATTGGGTGATAAACTTTGTTTCTGACAAAACAAAGGACAGGCAAGATTGAAAAAACTGTGATTTTGCATTTCTTTACCCACATTCCAAAGCACAACATATACAACTCTGTTTTTAAGAAAGAAAGTTGTATGACTTTGTGTGTGATCGTTTCTGTAAAGATGGCACTGGGTGTTAAATGAAGCATAAATAGATCATGAAAAGGGGAAAATGCTGTGCCGGGAAATTCCTATCCTTATGAACTCGGTGTAAAAAATCCTGAGCTAGATTTTGGTGTCTGCATGTGTGCATACATTTGTTACCTTTTCTCGATCACATCTGACTTGCTTTGCCAAGGGAAAGGCCTTTGGAGAATGGGTCACTGGCCTCCTTTCTGCTCCTGCTTGGGAAAAACAGCCAGAGACTGTTTGTGTGCCCTGCCTCTGGGGCTGTTTGTACTCAGAGCTGGTGTTCCTACTGTCTCTGACTCTTGCGTTTTACTTCTGGATCAGTGAAGCCAAAAGGTGAACTTGCTTTATAAGCAGGTCCTGGGTAAGGATCTGCTTTCCAACCTTCAGAATTTTTGCAGTGGGCACATAGCACTTGTGCCAGTATTGACTTAACATTTTTATTTTTTTACCCAAAAGGGTTCTGTGTGTGTGTGTGTGTGTGTGTGTGTGTGTAAATATTTTAGCCTTCTCTTAAATGTCCCTTTGCCATAAATAAACATTATTTTCCATAAGTAAGCCAACAAGATGTTGACCCTGACACCTGCTCACTCAATGTGTCAAAAGTTGAGATAGCCAGTGTTAGAGAAATGACGGAGACTTGTTAGCACCAGGCTGAGAATTTCTCCATTACTACGTGAAAGAAGATCTATAAAAGAACAATCTTCTCCTTATGGGACTCATTGTTAATGTTGCGTCCACATATCACCCTGCAGTTCTCCTAATACTGTTAGAGACCCAGGACATTCACTCTACAAATATGATGGATGCTGAGTGGGATCCTGCCACTTGTCGTGTTATCTAAAATTTCGCCATTATAATCATTGCTTTAGATTTATATTTCGATCTTGTTCAGTAATTACCTATTTAAATGTAAATTGCTCTGTAACCTCTTAGTAGTCTTCTAAAGATTGGTTTTCCTCATTATCAAGACTAAGGTTCCAACAAAGGACACAGACTAGAGGTCCAGGGTATGGAAGAAGTAAAAGAAATACTTAAGACAAACATGGTACCCTTCCCAGTTTATTTAGGGTTGTAGTCTTTTTTAAGGGTTACTTTCAATTTAGGATAGCCCATTTTTACTGACTCCACCTGTCTCATTGGAGTCAAATGCCAAAATTTTAGAAACCCTTCTTCATAACCCACCCCAAATGCTGATGCTTCCTAGCACCTTGCTGACTAAACACACTAATTTACCTAATACCCACTTGTGAGTTTCACTTATCTCCTTTTGTACACACCGAGTGAATGATATATGGAAACCTTATGCAGACAACATTGACAAACACTGAATCATATAATGAGAAGATTATTCCTTTATGGACCTAATTTTATTGGCAGTGGCAGAAAGTAGGAAGGAAATACTATAAAGCAAATTTCTGTAATCTGATTTCACAAGAATAGTCTTCATGCAACCATGAAACCTTTCCAGCTAGGAAAGTAGCATTCCATCCACCTAGATCTGGTCCAGTGACATCAGCCTTGTTCCCGTAGGTATGAATCATTAAAACAGGCAGACATTGAAGCCTGCTAGGGTGTGAGAGTGGGAAAAGGAATTTGAAAGCTAAACCATTTCTATCCTTTCAGCTCTAGTTCCCAGCTGTGCTTGAGCTGTGTTTCTCCACGCCTAGCTAACTGGCTAGAACACATGGACAGGAAGGATAAAGTATTCTCTCTGCCAAGCAAAGAAGTGACTCAGCATTTAATACCTGCACCTTTGACATGGATTATGGCTTAGCACAATTTATGAGCTGTCTGTGTCCATTGTTTCTGAAGCCATGTGGCACTTTCGTGTTCTAGGAGAAGCTTTAGGGGGGGAGGGAGAGACAGAGACAGACAGAGACAGACAGAGACAGAGACAGAGAGAGGTATCCTAGTGAAAGGATGAACTTCTAAGTAATTTGAGCATCATGTTTGGAAACAGGATGTTGTGAAAATGGGTGGACTCAGAAACCCTTGGGTGGAATCTTAGTTCTCAGCACTTGGGAGCTGGGCAACTGCTACGAGTCTCTTGGTCTCATGGTGCTCCGTATTTTCTCCTGTCAGTCAGGGATAATGATGAGATGGTGGTTCTAGTGCCATAGTTTCGCCGTGGGTCAGGTGAGGTTGGGTGGCTGTCAGCACTGAGCAGGGTCTGGCACCAGTATCCTGAAACTATAGTTCATCTCCCTTTTCCTTGTCACTGTGAGGATCTTTCATTCTGTCTTTCTCACGTTGTGTGCATCTTTGTGAGGGACCCTTTTTATGTCAATTTATACCACACTGACATATTTAGCATGAGAGGCTATCTCTGTAAGCAAGCTGGAATGGCCAGAGCACAAGCAAATATATTGCTACTATCTCTAGCATCAGTTTGCTTGGGAACAAAACTTTTGATAATTACTTAGTTGCTATTTATTTGGTTTTCAGTTATGTTGGTCTTAAGTTCTTACAGGCTAGGTGTCATAACTTTATGATCCCCACTTGGCTCACGGATTATGTGGCAGAGCCCCATATACACTACTGACAGCTTTGCAATAAACAAAACCGTGATCTTCTGTCACGCTGTCCAAATGTACTTCTCCATAATAATTCTAGTGTTCCATATAAGTTGTGACAGAACAAGATCTAGGAAACAGGAAGAAATGATATTGAGTTGTCATCTTAGGTAGCCTTCAACCATTACCTTTAGAGGCTTAAGTGCGGGTGTTCACTCTCTGGCTATGCGAGAGAAGGTGGCCTGGAAAGGCCTTGGGAGGAAGTGACGGTGAAATCTGGTGTAATGTAGGTCATAATTTAGGTCACATTTAGTACTAAAACGCTTTGCTGTCGCTGCTGGTAACCATTGGCCTAAGGAAAAGCAGTGGTTCAGAAACTTCCCCTGAATTGTTTTCCTTTAGACAAAAAAAAAAAAAAAAAAACCTCACACAGAATGGAAAGTTTGGGTCACAGGTGTAAACCCTTAGGCCGTGCTTCCTCAGTGAGCTCAGTGTTGGTCTCAGGGACAAAAAGAGAAAGAGTAAAGGAGTTTTGCATTAAAAACAGATTTACCTCTTGGAGTGTTGGGGGGGGGTAGGCTGTGGGCAGAGGCTTTGTCAGGACATGGGGTGGAGCAGGAGAGTGGAAACAGTAGCCAGGCACTCATGGTGTTTATGTTCCCCCTCTTTCTTGGCATGATGGTTTTGGCTCATGGATTTGGTTTTGCTTCAGAGTTCTTTCTGTGTGATAAGTGAGGGTTTGCTGCTTGGGGACTGGTAGTTAATTTGAGCCTATGGGCAACTCCCCTCTTGCCTGGGATTCTATTTGTAATAGTTGGCTCTGTGGGTTTCACTAAACTGTCAGGACAGCAGAGGGCTGAGTTATTGGAATATATCGAACAAAACTTGGACAGGAAATGAAATTGTTCACCACCTCAGACAAGGAGACTTGGGGCAGGGCAGGGAATGCCCGGGCCCAGAAATCTATGGGATGATTTGTTTCTCTGGAAAATTAAGAGCAGATTTGTCCCCCAAGGAAGTACAAACAATAGATTTTGAAGCAGCACCACTGCCATAACTTGCCTCACCTTTGCAGAAGTAATGTTGTTTCTTTTCATTTATCCTGGGGTGGGGGCAAGGATTCTTGTCATCTGCATCACAAAGTTGTGGCAGGGGTGGCCAAGAGTGTAGAGTACCTGGAGATATACAGTCCTAGAAGAGAGAACCAAAATCCCTGGAAGCTCTCACACAGCTTATATGCTGACCTCAGGGCTGAACATGAGGCTAGCCAGGGCTCCAAAGTCTCAAGGGTTAGCCGGAGGGTGTGCCTGAGTTATTCTCCTGCCTCTTTTAATCCTTATAATGTTCTCACTGTCCCCTCTTGGTAGCCATTGCTTCCGGTTTCAAGACTGATACTAAAATTTCCTAAAAGCTCTCCTGCGCTTTGAAATTATTTTCTTAATGCTGTTAACCCACTTTCCATCCTGCTCTCATGTAGAGTAAGCCTTGATCTAATAGAAGGCATTTGTTGATACATGGGGCATTTTCACAATTAGGTGCTTAGCTAAGACTTGGTAGATAGGACTTTATGTCTTCAGACTCAATGTTAATAGTGTTAGACTAACCACACAAGGAACCGAAAATGCATAGCGTTTGATGAAAACAGGATAGGAAGCATGTGAAAGAATATAGAAACTTCTTTCTTAATGAATTTTAAATTGCCTATAAGAACATTCTTATAGCTAGAACTTCTCCAGCCAGGAGGCATTTTTTAATCTTTGAGTTCATCCCACCTTTGATGATCAGACTCCTTCTTATCCTCATAACATTTTATTTTATTGTATTTTTTAATTTGTGTATTTGGTACAGGGTCTTACTATGCAGCTTGGACTTCTAGTGATCCTCCTGTCTCAGCTTCCCCAGCACTGGGATTACAGGCATATGCTGCTACACCCGGTCTTGGTGGCTGGCTCAGCGCACATAGGGACAGGGCTGGCATGGTATATGGTACCAGTGATCAAACCCTGGTCCTTGCACTTGCCAGGCAGGTGCTTAGACCGCCATGTTGTCACCCCAGTCCCAATAGATTTTAATATTTCATTTGTTCCCTGAAATGTTTAGGTCAATTATTTTACAAAGTATTAAATTTCTATCATCAAATCTTAGTGTTTTATAAAACATGTACACATACCCAAATGTGTGCGTATGGTATATCGCGTATGGTATATCACAGATTATTTTTAGGACGATATGAGTAGACAGTCCTAAAAGTAATTAACTGTAGAAGCTTAGCTTTTCAATTCTAGTATTATTTTTTCTAATCATAAATACGCTATTGACCGGGGAGATGGCTAAGTGGAATAAGCACTTCCCTGGCAAGCGCAAGGGCCTGAGTTCAATCCCTGGTTCCGCAAAAAACAGTGAATTCAAAGCTACCCTGAACTATGTAGTAAGACCATGTCTCAAAACAAACAAACACACACAAAAAAAAAACTCATAAACACACTATGATTGAAGAAAACTAAAAATAAATTTTAAAGCACATTGATGAAAAGATAATTTATTTGTAATATCACTATGCACAATACATTGCATTGATAGGGTCTGAGGTATGCGTGTGAATACAATGTGATTAAAATTAGGATACATGTTATTTTACAATGTGTTTTAAAATTTAGTGATATATGACATATATTTTACTGGAGAGATGGCCAAGTGTTTAAAGAATGGTTTTAGCTATATTTTAAAGCAAAATAAATGACCACATGCAGAACTAGGTCTACCCTGCCTTCTAATCTAGTTTCAGTCCCTGTTCTTCATAGGTGAGGACACCAAGCCCTGGAAATCATGACATACTCAGCATCACAGCATGATTTGGTGATAGCATGGAGAAACTGCATCTCTGCCTCTTTGTATAGTGTTTCTCTCTATTCCTATGTGTGAGCTTCAGATTCATGACCTTTTCAATTTTAATCGGAGGATGTACACACAGACACACACACATACACACACACACACACACAGAGACAGAGACAGACAGAGACAGAGAGACAGAGAGAGAAGGGGAGGGAGTGAAGGGGGGAGAGAGAGAGACAGACAGACACGGGACAAACCATTTATCATCTATATAATAGGCTTGGAAAGATAGATAAGGAAGAACAAAAACAAAGTTGGCCCAGCTGGGGTCACTGAGATACTTGGGGAGTTGTGACGCGTCTCCATCATAGGAAGCAGGCATTGTGTGCAATGCTGCGCCACATGGCAGGACATAGGGCTGCACTTTGCTAGGTGTGCTCAGCCCTGTCCTCATGTTCTGATCATCACAAAGTCATACATAGGAAAGTCATACTTATGAAGCTCATACATAGGAGTAGAGGGAAACACTATACAAACAGGCAGAGATCCAGGTTCTCCCTGCTATCACCAAGTCATGCTATCTCACAAAGCCTCTGTGAGATTGGAAAGGACGCTGTTCCCTTTAAACAGGTAACTGAAGTTTTGGGAACTCAAGCATTTCTTTCTTTTTTTTTTTTTTTAAGGATTTTTTTTGGGGGGAGGGGGGCAGGCTCCAAGTGCCTTCAGGGCAGGTTTGGCTGGCTGGAGTTGTGGGGATCGAACCACAGCAACCTGAGCCTGACTGCTTTGTTGAAGCAGCCACTTAAAGAACTGAGCTAGGGGCGGGCCCCCTCAAGAGCTTCTTAGTTTCACAAGGACTGTGCTGTGTGTGATCCTGGAAGTCTAGCTCACAGCATAGGCTTGAGGTTGCTCATTGTGGGCTTTCTCCATTGGAGGTGTTTATCATGGAGCGGTGTCCATTCAAAAGTACCAGTTCATGAATACAGACTTTGTCCTAATTTTTCACTTGATTTTGCAACATAAAATAAAAAATAAAATCTCAATGAAGAAATAATTCTCTGTCTCTTAATAATCTCTTTCTCTTTTTTCCCACCCCTTCCCTTTTCCTCTCTCTTCTCTGGTTCTATTTGTATACCCCCTCCCATACAGACTCTTTTCCTACTTACCCCTTCTGAATTTTGTTAGTGTTTAAGGGCCAGCCAAATAGCTCAGCGGATTAAAGTGCCTGCTTAGGCAGATGCATGGGCTGAGAGTTCAATTCCCGGACCTGCTGTGCTGGCCCGTCCCTGCCCCTGCCCCTGTGGCACACTGAGAAGGCTATTGATACTGGGCGAGGTGGCGCAAACCTGTAGTCCCAGAGCTTGGGATGCTGTAAACAGGAGGATCACTACAAGTCTGATCTAATAGTCAGACCTTGTAGATCCTGTAGACCCTGTCCTAAATTAAAAAAAAAAATTCTCAGTGCCGTATATTCTTTGCTATGAAGACAACTGCAGTATTTACATGGTATGTCTGTGGATGTGTGTGTGCACACACACGTGTGTATGCTGGCATTTTCAGTATTTCTACAGAGATCTCAGGGTCTTAACCACATACTTCACACACACACACACACACACACACACACACACACACACCATTCTAAGGAGTTGCAGGAAATAATTGATCAAGAGGGTGCTCTGTGCAGGACACATTAGAATTTAGTTAATGTGTAGCCTGGAGCAGAAAGTGTCTTGCCGCTTTCAGGAGCCTTTGAAAACATGAGCAAGCATTTGGTGAGAACTTGAGAACTAAGTTAAGCTGGCTTTGATTCCAAAGATATCCCTAGGGACAGTGAATAAATTACAGATGCTTTTTTAAAAAAAATAAAGAATTATTTAATGTTTATATTAAATAATTGATTCTTTATGAACCAGCCTGACTAAATAGGTTAATCAAGTTATTGCTAGATTTGTTTAACTTTTACCACTTTTAAAATAATGCTCTGCCTAAAGAAGTAATAACAGGATCCTTTGTTGTTCTTTTAAAAACTTAAACATTAGTGACATACAGAAGAATCAGTGCATCACAAAGCTGAGCCAGGATGATGTAGCTGAGTACTGGATCTCTCTTTTTCTCTCTTACCTAGATCACAACCTCTAGAAAGGGTCGTTTTCTCTGTATTTAATATAGGGCACAGGGAGCCTCTCTTTAGGTGTGTATTGATTGGATTTTCAAAGATGCTATTTGGGGCTTGAACTCAGTGACTTACCAAGTGGTACCTTGGTACTTTTAAAGAGATCTCCTGAATTGCTCTCTCACTAAGGCAAGCTTAGCTTCTACGTGTGTATGTTTTGCTTTTGCTGTATCTGGAAACTGCTTACAATTCTGTGTCGGAATTCTGTTTCCTTATCATGCTGGGGATCAAGCCCAGGGGCTCCAGTATGCTGAGCAAGCACCCTCGTGTTGAGCTGTATTGTAGCTCGTTTATGAGCATCTCAACTCATGCTTCTATTTTCCATCACTTTCTCTTTTTGGAAAGTCTTATCATAGTGTATGTTTCATTTTTGAATTTTAAAGTCTCCCAAAAGCTGGGAATTAGAAGAGATCTTAGTGGCGATCATCTAGTCTGCTTTCTGTTTTTTTAAATTTAAATGTAGAGGTAGTCAAAATTTGAAATTGCACTACTCTGAATATAGAAAGGAATAGAATACAGTGTACTTTCAAAAATACTGCACTCCTGTGCCTGAGGTTGTTATTGTTGCCTGTGGTTCTAAAGGTCACACCTACCATTATTTGCATGACAGATATAGAATAAATGTGAGGTGTCCTTTTGTCTTACTATAAGATACTGTCTAAAAGGGAAGATTACTAACAAGCTCATTTTCCCTTGTTTTAGAAACTATATTCCTGTAACCATTAGAGATACCCATAGGAAGATACAGCTTTTCTCAGGGAATTTCAACTGATTAGTACCTCTGATGAGTCTTCAAGCCATGATAACGTTCATAACATTTATCCTTCCTCTTCACCATTTTTTAAAGATACTAAAAGTAAATCAATGCTATACTAGTTTTGCCCCCCCAAATTTTAAATTATAAAGTGCCTTGATTTGGTTGAAAAAAATATTTTTACTAAAAAAGTAAATAGCTGATACCTTTCTTTAAGAATGAGGTTGTACTCACTCAAGTTTTTAATAAATCCATTACACCGATATGCTCGCTGTGTGACAGACGGCAACTGAACCTCATTATTCATACGTGTCTGTGTGATGTTACTGAATCAATTTGTGCTGCATTCATTTTGCACTCATGGATAGTTGATGGTCCCTCGTGAGCAGAAATAGTCAGCAAGCAATAATAGAAGGCCCAGAGCAGAAGTGGACGAGGCCCATAATCCTTTGCTTCATGGTACAAGATCCATTTCTTAAATCCATTTTTAGTATTTCTTTTTAAAATCTGGTCTCACTAATATCAGAAAGGCTTTAGCAAAATCACCAAGCAGATGCTTTCCAAAACTTTACATATCATTCTGCTGTTATTCTAATACAGGTTATTAAGTGAAGGGACAGAAAAGGCCTCTAACATTCTGATTAGCACAAGTGATTTCTATGGGTTATTCTTTATTGGCTCTTGCAATTTTCCTATAGTACACTGGTATTCCCTAGTTCCTAAGACTTTGTGAAACCAGAAGGTTCAAAACTGCATGCCCCAAAGTCACCTCTATAGGGTCTAACTGTTTTCTAAGGCAAAATATTTGAGTTGAGCTCACAAAGCAGGAGAAAGAATGTGAAATGATGCTAGTCCACAGCCTGTGGAAGCAGGCTCTGGCGTCTGTCAGCAATTGGAGACAGAGTTCTGGCCGTGAACTCCAGCTCCAGCGAAGTATTTGTTCTTAGCTCTTGTCTCCTCATATAGGTGCCAGGTAAACTCATCCGTCACACTGGAAGCTAAGAACATTCTTCTGTGTGTGCCACTGTTGGCCATCTCAACTCTGGCCACTTTCCTTCTGGAATGATGATTTGCCACAAGAAGAAAATGCCAGTGTCACAGGGTCTTCTACCACTTCTTACTCAGAGAACCCCAGGAGATAATTGTGTTCCAGCATCCTGGGATTCAGGAGCTCAATCTTCTCTACAATCTGAGATTATGAAACCTCGTGATTTTAGCCAAGTGATTCCAGTTGCTGGATTACAGAGTGGGTAAAGGAGAAAGGGTATCTGGAACTTTCCACATTGTAACTTTTTCTGTTTGTCTGCAGTTCTAGACTTCGTTGTTCCTCCAGGGCAGCTCATTGTTCTGTGTCTTGCATTTGAAAAAATGTCTTCTAACTGATATTGGACATATGAAAATAAAATATTTAATTTCAAAGAATTTGAAGATAGTGATACTCTTTAGGGTAAATAATAAAAATTATTAGATGTGTGTTTATGAAAAAGTATATTTTGTGAAGAAAAAATTAAGCCTTGTACTTTATAGATGCTTTGTACAGAGTCAAAATAAAAAGGCAAAGCTCTAGAATGAATTTATTAAAATATCAGCAATGTTGTACTAAGATTTCCAAAGACTAAAATTCTTGTGTCGTTTCCTCATGATATATGGTGGGCGATTAAATTTTCTATTGCATATAAGAGAAAGCAATAGAAAAAGTAGTTCCTAAAAAGCCCAGCATTCCATGGGAGAAACTTGATCATTTTAACAGTGTTTTCAACAGAGCTGTGAAGAAGAAGGGAATTCAAAGCTTACCTCTTCTTATGACTTTGGTAAATAATTCATGACACTGATCCACATCCACTCTGTTTTCTGCATCACAAAACTGTTATACAAAGTTTTTATATAAAACTATGGTTTATTGTCTGTAAAAAGGCTTTACTAGTTCATGTCCTGGGCATCTTCTTTCTCAGCTATTACCTTTTTCCCTCCTGCTGTCTACCCTACCTAGAATGTCTCTGCTAACTTTAGATAACTCCTAGTCAAACTTTGACTCTGGTAAGCCTTTTCTTATCTTCGGGGCTATATTTGGGAACCCCACCTTTACATGTCCACATGTAACTACACGTTTATGAGTCTGTCCCTGTGGCCAGGCTGTATTCTGTGAGCACAGAAATTGCACCATATTTATCTTGGTGTCCCACTGTGCAGCATGGTGTCTGACGTGTAGCTCCGTGAAGGCCTTTAAATGACTGATTGAAAGCGTATCCCATGAGACCATTCAAATAAGAATAACAAAAATGCAAAGAGGCATGGGAAAGCACCTATAGTAGAAGTAACATTTTCTGTTAAGCATTAAATTTATGCCTAAGCTGTCAGTTCCAACAACAAATCTAATATGAGTAAGCAAAGTGGCTTTGAAAGAGATCTTAGAAAGAGCACCATGAAATTCAGAAAGAGATGAGACTTGAAGCCTGGATTCATTTGACTGGTGACCTTAAATTACTAGAACACCTCTTCATCTCACTTGCTTTATCTGCAAAATGGGAACAGTACCACCAATTTCATGAAGTTGTTCTAAGGGATAAATAAAATATGTGAAATGAAGACATGCTGTAATGAGTTGCTGCTCATAAATAAGGTAATTCAGAACATCCCTGTGTAATTTTTGGTCTGAAATTAGATTTAACTTTTTATAACAGCTGTCAGTTTATAGAAATTGAGCAGATAGTAGTGTTCCATTCATCCATTTTCTCTCTGGCTCACAATATCCTTTATTATTGTTTTTTTTCTTAAAGTAAACTAAATAACCTTTTCAAATTATATGATTAATATACAAGTAATGTAGCTGGAAGCCAGTTAAAGAGATTAGAGTGCTTTTTTCTCTAAAGACTATTCGGTCATTTCCTACCACTTTTATGGAGTACACTGTTAAGTGGAAAATGAGATTTCTTTGGAGACAATACCAGGTCAGTGGTGAAAGGTAAAACAGAAGAGATCATGAAAGTTGTATTTTAGTGTATTTGGAATTTGAAACATGCACAATTGGAGCCTATTTAAAGGAAATTTTCAAGAGGAGCTGGGCAGACCATTGAGGTTGTTCACCAGAGGTTGACTGGAAAGACCGTGGCTTCCTGAGCCCATCCAATTTGGGGCAAAGTGGAGACACAGAGGTTTTCCCTGGAAGAAGAGGTTCTCCCCCCTCCCAGCAAAGCCACAGTAAACATGAAGGGAAGGGCTGCACCCTACAATAGCTGTGCAACTGTACCAAGCAGAGGAGGCATACACTCAAGGTCATGCAGGTTCTTGGAAGACTGATT
>NDGN011558774.1:933-11860 GCA_002564285.1 Tympanoctomys barrerae
TCGCCTCTCGCAGTGTTTGCAGCTTAGACCGCGAGTCTCCCCCTCCCGAGTGGGCGCCGGCTCCCAGAGTTCTTCGCCCACAGAGGAACCACCCCTCGGCTTACCCGACCTGAGTTTTGACCCACCCCCTTCCCGGAGTCGCGTTTGACTGCGCTAGAGCACCCCGCCAGCCTGCACTCCTCACCCCTTCTCTTTCGCTGTGCCATCAGCTGAGCTCGCTAGTTCGCGGTACGCGCGCGCAGGAGCCGCCTTTCGCTCAGCTCTCGGCAGCTCCGCTCCGGCCTTCTGTCGCGGCTGCGCTGGGTAGAAGCCGGAGGATACTGTTGCTGGATCCGGGCCACTGTGTGGTTTTGAGCAGTTTTTCTCATTTGCAAGACGTCATAAATACTAGGTTTTTTTAAAAAAAATGCCAGTGGTCTGTCCGGAACGTCCCCAGTGCATCCTCCAATTTCCTCGTGATTGCTGCGGTCCTCACACACAGGCAGAGCCCCCCCTCGCCAGCCCACCTGCTGTTTGTCAACCGGTGCCCAGCGGTGGCCAATGAGGATATGGGATTGTGACCAGGATTGTGCAGAGTGACCAGGTTGTCCCTTGGTGACCAGAGGTGTCCCACCATTCCTGGGGATTGACAGACTATGAGGCGTCCAGGGTGACTTGGGTGTCCCGCGGTGATCCTAAACTGGGCTCTGCCTAACTGGGGGAGGGAAAGTGGGTTTGAGGTGTGGTAGGGGACAGTCCACCCCCGCAGGAAATAGCCGGGAGCCAGCTATCTGCTCATGGCAGAATGGGAGTGATCACATGCAGAGGAAGCAACAGGCCCTCAAGCTGGTGGCCAGAAGTGGCCAGAGCAAGCTGAAAAGTGTGACTTTACCCTGATCCAGTCCCAACCAACCCTGAGTGTGTATGGGTGTGGCCGTGGCCAGGTATTGCCCTGGACATGGAGAGGCAGCCTGGACACAGGCAGTGGTGTAGTTTTAGGAGGAGGTGCACAGAGATCAGTGGTGCAGTGCAGAGATTTCTAGAGCAGTGGGATTGTTCTTGTCCACCCTTGCTGCTGGCGCTAGTGCCTGTTAGCCCCATGCAGCTCTCCCCAGGCACCCCAGCCTATCATCTGGTTGTATTTCCTGAGATCTGAGCACCTCAGTGTGGAGTATATGCAGCAGTATAGGGGGATGGGCTCCTGTTCTAATCCCTTTTAAAATACTACCCAGATCCTTGTGAAGGATGACACAAGTGTGTCCATTGTAGAGGTGAGCCCTCCAGCTCAATTAGGAACGCACAGGGAAAGTGGAGATGTGTAGCCACTCCCACAAAGGGATGGAGTGGGAAATCACTAGGAGGAAACTGGGAGGGGGGCTGGTAGAAACACTGGGCAGGGGTTTTGCCCAGGGTAGGCCCCAGTGGGGTGAGGCACAAGATCAGATATCAAGGGTGGGGGATTTTCACTAAACTGGCCCAGCAGGATTCCTGCTAAAGCCAGACAGAACAGCTCAAGGTCAGGACCATTCGGAGGAAGGAGGGCCCTGATCCAAGAATGGCCCACGGAGGAAGTGTCACCTTGCACCTGAGATGAGTAAAGTAGTCATGAGAGAGCAAAACAGGTAAAGGAATGCTGACCAGGCCAACAGCCCAGTCTTTAAATGCAGTTGGGTTCAGGAGAAAGGGGTCAGTCAGAAAGAACATGCTCCAGGACATTTAAACATGTCCTACTTTTCAGGGAGGGCAAAGTGAGGCCAAGGTGCTTTTACAACAACCCAAGAGTGCTGCTGTAATATGTATTACAGTTTGGCTTTCCATCATATTTTTGTTTGACCTATCTTTTTAAAAAATGGACTATAGGTGGGTGTGTGGCACCTGCCTATAATCCCAGCACTCACTCAAGAGGCTGAGGTAGGAGGGCCTCAGCAAGTGCAGGGCCAGTCTGGGCTAGTGAGTTGAAGGCCAGCCTCAACTATATAGTAAGACCCTGCCTCAGACAAAAAGACCAAAAAAGAAAAGAAAAGAAAAAAAAAAAGGAATACAGTATATAATTATAAGCATATGGGTTCTGGTCAATCAAGATTATAGTACACTAAGATTTTACTGGCTAATTAGAATTAATGATAATTCTAGGGTGTTTAACAATGCTACAATGCAATTTCCATAGTTGTAAGTGGAGGAGACCAATTATATGTAAGACTGACTTGTCCTGTTTATCACTGTAACTGGGTGGTGTCACAGCATGTGGCCCTAGGCAAGAGGAATTGGGGACAAGAAGGGCTTACACACACACCTTGCCCTCACAGCGCAGCTGGCAGGTGCTCCAAGGTTACAAGGACCAATGCAAACAGGGAGAGCAAATGCCTCCAAGCCCCTGGAGCCTGTTTTTTCCAACACCCATCCTGCATCTACACTGGCTGGCCAGCCACTAGTGCCCACCAGCAGCACCTTCAGACTTGGTTTATCTTGTTTATGCAGACTTTTTCTTTCCCTAGCTGGAAGACCTGCTTATATGCACACCTCTTTTGAGGTACTTTCACTTCATTGTCACAGATTTTTAAAAATCTATTCCTGGCTAATTCCTTGGAATACTGTACAAGTGGCTTGAGAATTACCTTCAGCTTGACACAGGTCCCAAAGTCCCCTCAAATAGAGACAAGCTTATTTTTGGATGAATTTTCCTTGGGAAATACTTTATATTTTTATCAATAATCCCTGCCTAATGTTTGAGACCAATATTTATAACTCTGCCTAAGAGCTTGGGAATAAATGGATTTTAATAAAGAAACGCTGTTTCACAGACCTTGGCAAATGAGAAGGGGTGGAAAAGAAACCAATAAACTGAGAAGCACAGCCACCAGGGTGAAAGAGCCATGGAGACAGGTCCACATCTACCAGGGCAGATGGAGCCACTGAGATGGAACAGAAGCGAGGAGACATCTGCACCTGTACAGAACTGATGCTCCCAGGAGTCAAGATTCAGCCTCCTTCTCCTCCTTTCTCCACACACCCAGTGACAACTGTGCTGGTGGTTAGTAGCGTGTCTGTTGCTGCCCTTGGTAACCTTTAAAGTCCATGTGTTCAAGGCTGTCTCTTGGGCTTATTTTGAGCATCTGGTGGTCCCTGCTCTGTAATCAAGGAGACTGCTACCCTCCCTTCCTGATTCCTTTACCCTCTTTTATTTCCCAACTCCTATCAGGTGGTTATTTTTAGCTTGAAAGCTAATGAAATGTGCATGTTATCCTGTAGCCATAGTTTAGCCCTCCTGGGTCCCTGTGAATGGTATGCAGAGACCACATGGTTAGCCTTCCCCTGAACCTTCTAGGAGGCCATATTCCCAGTACTGAGGTCAATAGGAATTTTTTTTATTTTTTATGCTGTATTATTCCTCTGAACTCATACCACTTTTTTGTATTCTTATATTTGTGTCAAGAACTTTTATTTCTCACAACTTATAGTTCCTCTTCTTTTGTCTTTTTTTGGTAGATATCTTAGTCTGTTCAGGTGCTATAGCAAAGTACCTTGAACTAGGTAGCTTATAATGACAACAATTTATTTTTCATAGTTCTAGGGATCAGGAATTCCAAGATCAAAGCACTGGCAGATTCTACATCTGTTCCATGAGGGCTGGCTCTTTGCCACCCTCTCACTGTGTCACCGTTGGAAGGACACTAATCCCTGCCCTGTTGGAAGGACCTCATCACTTCCCCAGAGCTCCATATCCTAGCTCTACCACTCAAGAGTCAGGATTTCATCAGGCATTTTAGGGGATACAGTCTTTCAGAGCATATGAAGCACAAGGAGCCTCCCACAGTTCAGTATCACCACCAAGGTTGTACTTCTCTCACAGCTGCGTGGAATCATTAGTTGCTGTCCACTCTGGAAAGGTCCTGTTGGCCCCTGGCATCTCTCATGGCTGCAGGCCTGGCCTGTGCTCTTTGCTGTATGTGCACCATGGAGGACTCCCATCCTCCACTCCTGGGCAAGACACTATCCTGCTATAGACAGCTGCTGACCAGGTGCCCACTAGGGGGCTCCACCCTTGATGCTGTTGATGACTGCCCAGGTCCTCTGACTTTACTTCACCTCATGGGACATCTTGGTTGATGTTCAAGTGGCATATTCGGGACTTGGAAGTCAGTATTTCTCAGTGGCCCTGTGTCTTTGCTCTGAAAATGTCTCTCCTTGTGAAGGGAGGCTCAGCAGTGGTAATTGACTTCCACTAAGCCAGTTGATTTTCTTTCTCCATCACTGTAGAGTAAAGCCAAGATCTGTGGCTCATCCTAAGAGCAGTAGAGCCCTAGGTTTTCCAGTCACCTGCTTAGCTCTGGGATCCTACCTTGGAACTAACCAGGTAGCCAGGATGTTGAAGTGCAAAGAGTTCTGAGCCTAAAAATGAGAACAAAATGCACTTGCTCTTTCCATGGTGGAATGTCATACTCAAAGACTGACCCTTCTTGCCAATGAGAAGACCCTCATGCCCGGCTACATGAGCAATCACCCTCCCTTGTGAGCAGGCCCAAGGCTACAGGACTTGTACCACATCCTGGCCACTTCCACCTTGGACATCAGAGGGGCAAATGTTGTCCACTGTTCTCACAGGCCTCTTCACCTACCTCCCTGTCCCCTCAGCTTTTTGCAGATGGGTATGACTGGGAGAGCATGTAGCTTACTGGTGTCTACATTCCTCTTCAGACCTTTGTTCCTGTTTGAGACTCTGCTGTCAGGGTAGACTCAGTGGGCTTAGGGGAGCAATGCCCCTCTGCTTCTGGAACCCCAGAAACTTCTTAGCTCCACCCTGAGGAGTGTGATCCAACCCTACCCCATCACAGACCACAGTGATCTGCCAGTGGCTGGCCTGGACTGTTCCTTCCTCAAGGCCTTCCCAGAGAAGAGGAGAAAGAATTTAAAGTGCAAGAGTGATCTGCCCTATATGGAGGTCACAGACACCAGGTGGGCAGCTGACGTGAGGGCCTGTGGCCCATGACAAACCAGAGTCTTCTCAAGACTGACCCACAGAAAAGAAAGGGACAGTTTTCCAGCAGATCACTGTTCACTTCTCTTGGATCGAGGACAACGAATTTATGTGAACCTCCAGTTTGCATTGCTGCTACTAAGCCCATTGCTCTGGCTGGCCCTTGAGTCCACATCAGCATAAGTAAAGAAGAAACACACGTTGCTGAAGGCATCACCAGGACCCGAAGCTGTAATATGAAGAATGACGCCCAGCCCCTCATGAGAGATGGAGCCGCTCAGGGGTTCCAGCCCAGCCTGAGCTCCCACACTCAGTCAGCCTCACAAGCACAGCAGGTCTGGGAAGAGCATCTACCTTGTCTGAAAGTCCAGCCTGAGAGCTTTCTCAGCAGCTTTGGTGTGGTTCTGCTTCACATCCCATGGCCAGTGCTGCTGTGGACATGGCTGGACCTGCTGTCCACACATGGCATTCTGTCAAGGGAGCCATGGTGCTGGATGCACATGGGCTCATCTCATTCCTGGGCCAAGCTCTCTCTACCCACATGGAGCTCAGGCCTCTGGACAGAAGACCCGTCCCTCACAGGGCACAGAGGGCAGGGCTCATGCTGGGCCTCCCTTCAAAGCCTTCACAGAGATGACACAGTTCAGATCCAAGGTCAGCTATGACCTGTTGTGTGGCTGTAGCCAGTCACTTCAATTTTACCTGCAAAGCTAGGACAATGGTGCCCACTCAGTGGGCCACTGGGGACACAGCATGATGAGATGCTGCTTATGAAGAGCCCTGCAGGCTGGCCAGATGGCAGCTGTCCTGTCCCTCCCATAGTCATCCCTGGAGGCTTCCGCTTGCCTGGCTGTCTTTCTACACCAAGTGACAGGCAGCCTGTGAGTGCCAGGCGAATGTGTTACCAAGTAGGCAGACTTCAGTTCCTGGGCCCCATGGCTGAACAGCAGATGTTGAACCATGTCCCACAGTTAATTTTTCTAAAACTGTAAGGTCAGAACAATTAGTCTGGAATAGAGAGGGAACTATTACAAGAATTGGACCACATCGGAAAATGTGGAGAGCAGCAAGACAGACACTGTGGGTCCAAGGGGAACCGTTAGAGCCTGCTCCTGAATACCAGCGGGCTTGGGGACAGAGGGGGCCCCCATGGAACTGGGGTGCTGACATAGGCACGGGGCATCAGGCTGAGGAGAGAGTGCCTCGTGACGCTGCCGCCTGCCCAGTATTTGTAGTCCCTATGGTCAGGTTCCGCTGTGTAAACAGAACCAAAAATAGCAGTGGCTGAAACCAGACAGAGAACTTTCTTTCAGGCCACAGGAAGTGTGGAGGTTGCACCATGGCAGGCAGGAAGCTCACAGCGACTTCAAGACAGGGACACTCCGTCCCTGCACTCCACCCTCCTAGCTCATGACTCCCCTACCCACCCCTTCCCAGAGTGGCTGCTGGAGCTCCAGCCCTCACATCTGCTGATTACCTAGCTTGGAAAGAGGTTCACAGAAGCTGTTGGATAACACTCCTGCTTCCACATCATTATCTGTAGCTTAGCTACCAACATGTGCCAGGGGCAAAGGCTGGGAAATATATCTAAAATTCAGGTGACTGTATGCCCACTTACTATTTGAGAGGACTACACCTAAAGAAAAAAGAAGGAATGAAGGGTGTACTCTGCAGCTAAGTCGTTGTCATAAGTAGTTCCCTGTTTTCTTTCTTTGAGCTTTTCCTCGAGTGTGGTGGCCTGCCCAGATGAAGATGGATAGGGCAAGGTGCAGAAGTCGATAGTGAGGACAGGAGAACTACAGCTACAGCCAAGTCAGAGTGGTGGGGAGCCCGTGAGCAGGGCCCGGGATCACTGGGCAGGGCCACCCTGGGGCCAGGCAAGGGCAGGCGTTGCTTGAGGCCAGGCATCAGCCTAGGCTGGCCGGCCATCCCTTCTGTGCCCAAGCACCAACCAGCCTGTCTTAAAATTCCATGAAAGCACAGATTCTCGAAATTCCATGAGTCCCCTTCCCCAGGTCACCCATGAAGCACCCCAGCACCACCTCTGGGAACAAGGGCACAGCACCATGGCCCTCCCTTTCAGGAGCACAGATGCAGGTATCCCGGGCTGCCCAGCAGACTTGGAGACTACGCCCTCCAAGAGCCTTCTCTCACTTGTCCATTTTCCAACTTAGAAAGTTTTATCTTTTTTATTTTATGAAAAAATAAAACATTCTCCCATCCAAATAAGAGAGACTAACAATAGTTATTACACTGTGCATCGTTATCTTCAAAGTACAAGACGTAACCAAAAAGATTATTAAAGAAGACAGATAATTCTTATAGAAAAGAAACAAAGATAATAGCACCAACTCTTTTTTCACTGAACTAAGATAAACTTTTAGTAGAAATGAAACAAATTAGCATATATATTGAAATCTTTTTAAAACAACAGAATATGTAATTTGGGAGAGTATTTAAACTTTTTCCTAGTAGCTATATAGATATATAGTTTTTCATATAATAGAAACCATGATATATTTGAGCTTGTGTGTCTGGCTTATTTCGCTTCACATTCCATTGTCAAGTTGTATGCATTTACCTACAAATGCCTGAAGTTTATTTTTCTTTATGACGGCATAGTACACAGTTGTGTATAAATACATTGTCCTTATCTATTCATCTGCTGATAGACATACATGCTGTTTCTAAGATCTATTATAAATCATGCTGCTATAAACACGAGTGCATGTATCGCTGGAATATAATGGTTTTTAACTCTTCTGGGAGGATAGCTGGGAAGGGTATAGCTGGGTCAAATGGAATTTCTTTTAGTTTTTTTAGGAATCTCCATATGGATTTCTATAGCAGTTATACTAGTTTATATTCCTATATATTCCTACCAACAGTGTAGCACAGTTCTTCCCCCCCCCCATCTTTGCCACAATGTATTCTTTTTAGATTTTTTTTTTTTTCCAGAACCGGGGATTGAACTCATGCCCTTACGTTTGCCAGGGAAGTGCTTATTCCACTGAGCTATCTTCCCGACCCTTCAGATTTTTTTTTTATGACGGCTTTTCTTTCTGAGCTAAGATGATGTCTCAGTGTAATTGTAGTTACAGTTCTCTGATGTCCAGCACTGACGAGCACTTTCATGTGTTTATTGACCACTAGTACTTCTTCTGAGAAGGGTCTATTCATTTTAGTTGCTCATTTTTGAGTGAGTCTTATATTTTTTTTGTAATTCATTACTTTTACTATGAATTTACAAAAATTTTGAGTCTTTTATTTGGAGGGGTCTAATTCTTTTTTTAGTTTTTTATATTTTCTTGATGTTAGCCCTCCAACTGCGGAATATCTGGAAAAATCTTTTCCTACTCCGCATGTTTTCTCTTCCCTCTGTTGCCTGTTTCCTCTGCTGTAAGGAAGCTTTTGAATTTGCTATGATCCCATTTGTTGGCTTTTGATGGTATTTCTTATGCCATATAGGTTTTGTGCAGAAGGTCCTTGCTTACTGCTATGTCTCCAAGATTTGTGCTTATTTTATCTTTCAGAAGATTGTGCTTTTACTGATCATTTAGATCTTTGGTCCTTTTTTATTTTAGTTCAGTAGATGGTGAGATATATGGGCCTAGGCTTTGGCATGTGGATAAACAATTTTCCCAGTACCACTTATTAAAGAGGCTCACTGTCCTCCACTGAACATTTTTGGGCTCCTTTGTCAAGGATCAAATAGCTCTATGCACCTGGGTTGTTTCTGCTTCTTCTATTCTGGTCCACTGATCTACACCCATGTTTTTGTGCCTCTATTATGCTGTTTTAGTGTTATTATTGTTTTTTGAAAGTGCTAGATATTGCTTGGGTTAGCTGTATTAGGTCACATCTCTGAATGATGCCATGCTGTTTTAATTACTGTAGCTTCATAATATAACTTCGAGTCTTGGTATATGATGTCACTTGCTTTACTTTCCTAACATACAACTGCTTTTGCTATTGTGGGTCTCTTATGATTCCACATAAAGTTTAGGATTGCTTTCTCTAGCTCTGTGGGAAATGCCATTTGTATTTTTTTTTGCCATTTGCATTTTGATTGGGACTGTGATAAATCTTTATATCAACTTTGGTACCAGGGATCGAACTCAGAGCCAGGCTGGTGCTTACGCCACTGAACTATCTTCCCGCCCTTATATATCAATTTTGGAAGTAAGTCATTTAGATTATGTTGTGTAGCGGTCGATATATTGTTTAAAATTTAATTAAGTGGCTCAGCAGGGAGTTAGGGCTCTTACTTGGTAAACATCCTCATCCTGTGCAAGAGGAGGGCGTGGACATTGTGTGAGTTCTACACCCCCAGTGCCAGGGTAGCCTGCTTATGATGTGAGGAGGGGAGAAAGGCTGGCTAGAAGCCACAGCTGCTGCCCCTCCCTTTGCTCTTTGCTGTTTTCTGCCACGATGAATGGCTGCTTTCTGCATGTGTTACTCTGCCTTGCAGCCAGCCGAGTATGGACTGAAACCTCTACTAACTGTGAGCTAAATAAATCTTTCCTTCTTTAATTTTGAGTGTCAGGTATTTTGTCCCCAGCAACAAGTGAAAAGTAACAGAGACATGTTGGTTCTACCTATCCTTCATGATTTATTTTTTCAGCCTGATATAATTTTCATTATAGAGGTCTTTCGCTTCCTTAGCTAGGTTGATGCCTAAGTATTTAATTTTTTTATTCTGTCATGAGTGGCATTATTTTCCAAATTGCTTTTTCATTGAGTTCATTAGGGTATAGGAATGCTATTGATTTTTGTACATTTATTTTATATCTTGCTATACTCCTGAATATTGTCATCAATTGTAATAGTCTTGATGGAGTTACTTATAAGTAAAGGATTGGGTTAAGTTGAAAATAATAATATTTTTCTTTCTTCCTTTCCTATATACATCCCTTTTATTTCTCTCTCTTGCCTGATTGCTCTGCCTAGTGTTTTGAGGATTCTGTTGAATAGAAGTGGTGATAGTGGACAGCCTTGTCCACCATCTTAAAATCTTATTCCTGATTTTAAAGGGAAAATGATCTACTTTTCATCATTTAATATAATGTTGACAGTAAGTTGGTCATAAATAGATTTTATTTGTTCAGATATACACCTTCTATATTTATTTTCTTCAGGGATTCTATCTTGAATGGAGGTTGAAATTTGTCAAAAGCTTTTCCTATGTTTATTGACATGATCATGTGATTTTTGAACTTGCTTCTGTTTATGTGATGAATTACATTTATTAATTTGCATGTGTTGAACCATCTTTACATTCCTGTAATGAAGCATGCTTGGTCATGGATATGATCTTGTTGATGATTTGTTAAATTCTGCTTGCAGAGATCTTGTTAAAAATTTTTATATCTATGTTCATTACAGAAACTGGCATATAGTCGTCTTTTTTTATTGTATCCTCATCTAGTTTTGGGTCAAGATAATGCTAGCTTCCAAGGATGATTTGGAAGTACTCCTTTCCTCCCCATTTCATTAAAAAGTTTGAGAAGTATAGGTGTTAGATCTTCCTTGAAGTTCTTGTAGAGGTCAGTTGTGAATCTATCAAGTCCTGGGCTTTTCTTAGTTGGTATTTTTTTTAATATTACTGCTTGAGTTTCATTGCCTGTTATTGGATTGTTCAAGATTTGTGGGAGTTTTTGCTGTTGTTGTTGTTGTTGTTATCTTGTTTTTGTCTTTTTGAGACAAGGTCTCACTATGCAGTTTAGGTTGGCCTTGGGCTCACTTTGTACCCCAGGCTTGTCTCAAACTCTCAACTCCTGCCTCAGCCTCCCAACTGCTGGGATTACAGGCGTATGCCACCACAACTGGCTTTTCAAGATTTTGAAGTCTTCTTAGCTCAGTTTTGAAAATGCATATGTATGGACTAGGGGGCTAGCTCAGTTACATAAGCAACTGCCTGTTGCGAGGTCCTGAGTTCAATCCCTGATACGAAAGAAAGAAAGAAAGAAAGAA
>NDGN011558774.1:11869-23652 GCA_002564285.1 Tympanoctomys barrerae
GAAAGAAAGAAAGAAAGAAAGAAGTCCATATGTATCTAGGAATCTCTCCATTTCTTCTTCACTCTTTCTTTGGAAAGAACAAAAAAGAAGTTCTAATAGGCAGTTTCTGCCATCAGAGCCAAGCTGTCTGCCACCAGCATACTATTATGTCTGAACAGGAATCTCACTGGCCTGATGCATCCCCTATCTTCTTCCACACTGGTCCACCAAGGGTCCCACACAAATATATAGGTTACAAAATGCTGAAACAGACCTAAGAGGGTCAAAGTGAGAGGAAATAGAGGTAGAAAAATAATGGAGCAAGAGAAACACCTGCATCATGAAGTCCTTCTGCATATTCTCATTTGGTTGCTTGACTGAGGCATACACATGCCTGTGAGCTTCCTAGTGGCCAATGTAAAGAGGGTGCTAAGGTCTGTGATGAACAAGAGATGAAAATGAAGTGCATGAAGCCACAGGGTGAATTCTTTCTGGCAGATCCTGGCTGTCTACATTGAATGAGTTCTCTTAGGGAGCCCCTGTTCGTGCTAGCCTGGAAGCAGAAGGCATTGGATGAGTGGTTGAGACCATGGAAGCTCAGGGAGCCTGCCCCAGCTCTTTCTAAGGGGACAAGTCACTTTGCCCACTGTGTCTGAATTTTTCTGATGTAAATTGGAAGAATATCACTCTTACACAACACAAAACTAGAGATCTAGCCAGGTGTGGTGGTGCACACCTGTAATCCCAGCACTCAGGAGCCTGAGCCAGGAAGATCAAGTGGGTTCAAGACCAGCCTGAGTTCAAGGCCAGGCTAAACTACATGATGAGACCCTGTTGCAAAAAACAAATAAGCAAAAACAAACAAATAAACAAACAAAATCACCCAGAGATCTTTTGGTTCTAAATAATAGAACCAAAGCCAAACAAAGTCAGACAAGATGAACAGTAAAGCATAGTGAAGCATTTATCAGTCAGGTGGACCTGGGTGCTCAAGTCTTCTCCAGTCCCATCCTTGCTGGGTTTTGGTCACACTCGGCTCCCTTCTCCAGCAGCTCTGCACTCCAGAAGCAGTGTGTGCTCACCTGGACCAGTGACTTACCCAGAAGGATAGGTGTTCTAGAGGGGCAGCCTTGGCCAGAGGCCCAGGTCCCACAGAGTAAGGAAGAGAGGCATTCCCCAGACCTGATGTCTGCCCAGGGTGGATGTGAATTCATGCACATGCAGCACATGGGCTGCATTTCTCAGGTCAAGCCCTGCCTCAGCACTATGATGCACACATTCATAGATCTGCATGGCCCTGGCCACCTCAAGGACCCAGACACCTAATCATGAGGAGCTGAAGAGAATAGTCCCTCTCCAGGTGTGTCTACATCCACACCTAATTTGAGCAGTTCCTCAGGTGAGATTTTGAGTAGGCCTGTGACTGTGAGGTTGAGACCTTCTTCCACTGACACGCAGAGAAGATCATCCAGCAAAATTTCATCTGCAAGATAAAAGAAGCTCCCAGCGGCATTTACCAGGAGGACGAGGAAATCATAGCGATCCAGGCAACCAACTGCTCCTTCATCTCATGCACAGCACACGGTGGAGGTGCCCTCAGTCTTCCTGATGGCACCTCTCAGCCATCTCCTCCTTGCTGTCTTCCCTGGTCACCCAAACTTCCACAATAATACTGAAGAGTAAACTTGCAGGTGAGAACAGGGCTCCGGTTGTAAGGGGTATCACCCCACCCAGCACCTCCTATCACTCAAGTTCTACTCAGTTCATAGGAAGACAAACTTCTTGAGAACCTGGGAGCAAACTCCATACCACTGGCCCATCTGCAAGGTCACACAGACTCCAGCGGTCACCAGCTGGTCCTCACGGGAAGATGAGGTCGGTCAGCAGGAACCTCTGAGTGTCCTCAGACACTGCTGTCGACAAGCTGCGTAACCAGAGATATCTTCCTGTCTCACGGTCCCAGGACCGGGTAGGCTGGGTCTCCAGTGTGGACCGTCTCATTCCAATCATGGGCTGGAACAGCGGGTTCTGATGAAATTGCTGCTTGCGCTTTAAGGTTTTTCGAAATAAGGAAGATTCCCACTTCCCAGAGCCTGGCCGATGAGGGTCCTCCAAAGCTACTGTCCTCAGCCAGACACCTCCCTTGTGCCCCAGCCAGGATGTGACCCTCGAAGGAGCTGAAGGTGAGGACCAGAAACTGCCTGTGCCCATGGCCACTCGCGCTGCAAACCTGGCCTGCCTTTCTTTGCCCAGGAGGCATCATTCTAGCTTAGAGGAGGAAGAGGTGCTTGTCTTCAGCCACTGTATGACCAGTGACCATGTTTCTGTCACCCTAGACAGGCTATCTGTCCCTTCACCCCATGATGGACCCCCTCAGCAGTGCCCGGGGCATGTGGGGTGGGGTGCCAAGGAGAGACCTTCATGTGCAGTGGTACATCCTATCCCCCAAGAGCATAGGCAATGGTTTTCACACTGCCACACTCAGAGCAAACTCACATTGGAGGTACTGCAATGTCCACAGAGGGTTACATCAAACTGCAGGTTCTCAACTCCTGTGGGCACTGTCCCCATGTCCCAGAAGGCTGTGCCTCTGCATGAGCCCCCAGCACTCCTTTTCCCACACAGCTGGTACTGAGACTTAGTACCAGAGGCCCAGAGTTATCTGAGGACCCATGAGGCTACCCCAAGTAGGGCCATGGAAGTCCCCAAAGAGCACAGCAGGCCCTTCTTGCCTGAGCAAAGACCAGAGAAAGGCCCTTTTACCCTGTCTAAACAGCTCCCATTTCCCAGGCAGACATGGAGCTGCCTATCAACAGAGCTTTGCAGGCTGCAGAGGGGCCCAGGGCCCCAGGACCAAAGCAAGCAGCAGCCAGTCTGTGCTCTGCATGGGTGTGATGTTGAGTAAGCTCCATGGGTATCCTGAGGCTTGGTGAAATGACACCCATGTCCATTAGTGCCTATATAGGAAGGAGGCTCTGGTTTTTTGCTGTTGTTGTTGTTGTTGTTGTTGTTTGGTTTTATTTGAGGGGGCATTCACATCATACAATTTATAAGCAAGCTTCCTACAGTACTCACTCCCACTAGCCTTATATTTTTAATGTAATCTACATCCAAGTCCCCTATGAGGACACCAGGCACTGCCATCTTCACCTCTACTTTTCTAATGCTCACCTGATTGGGTTTCAGGACACATGGTGACAAACTGTAGCCCACAGATGAGAGAGAAGCTGCCTTCTTCTTCCAGCATACAGTGTCTAAGAGTTTTTTCAGATCTAATGTCTGCATTCTTCATCATTTATGACCAGGCATTTGGGGTGTCTGGTGAAAACAAAGACCCCAAAATGACACCATAGGGAAACTGTTAGGAGCCTGAGGTAGCTAGGTTAGCCCGAAAGCCTACAGTGATACCAAGCCCTGGCCATAGCCAGAAGCAGAAGCACCAGGCCCAAGGCCAACCCTGTGCATCCTGGGCCCTGGGTTGGGAACTCCATCCATTTCTCTGGTTGGTCCTGAATTGGTTGTGAGTCTGCAGAGGTCAAAACCTCAGGCAGCTGGCAGCTCTAACCCAGCCCAGATCTTTCTGCTCACAAGGGTGCCAGTGGTGACCACAAATGGCAAACTTAGTCTGCCATATCAGTGTCCACTTGGAGGAAAGCTCAGGGGTCACAGGGCTGGGCTGGGCTTGAGACCCAATCTGAGAGACATATGGATGCCAAGGGTCTCTAAGGGGTCATGGGACCTGCAGAGCTGCAGGATGTCCTGGTGCCCAAGACCAGAGCTCAACAAGGATTCCTGCCCACATCCTAGCAACTCCCATTGCAGCTCCACCTTGGTGAAAACAACCATTAGGTTCATCCTACCCACATCCTGTGAGACCCCAGGTCCCCAGAGCACCATGAGGTCTGTCCTGCCCAGGTCCCTGCACCTCCCAGAGTTCCCTGGGTGGGGGCTGATGTCTCCGGCTGCTCAGAGCCCCTGGTCCAGACTCCATCCCTCATCATGTGGGTTCCAAGCCTTGCTTTTAATAGCACTCACACCATTACCAGAAGGAGGAAATGGATCCACTTAGGCTGTGCGGGTAAGAATTCCATTAATGTTCTAAGAATTCCATTAATGTTCTCTCTGACCTTTGCTAATTCCAGTGTCATTAGCAATGCATACGTTTCAAAATCTCCTTAATGCCAAAAAGCAGTAATGGGTGTCTGCTATGCTTGCTTAATGAGCCATAAAATGAACCAGCGATGATTTGTTTCTTGCTGTCAGCCCCCTGGTTAAGTAATGGGCAGGACAGCGGAGAAAGGCCAGCCTCTCCTCACCAGGCCACAGCTCCAGGCATTGGCTCTTCTAATCACAATTGATTAAAAGGAAAAATATTTATGTGCACACACCTCACTGTCCATTATCTCAAGAATTTTTTCTAAGTAATTAGTTTCTCCATCATAATTTTGGAGAATGTTAGTATCATTGATCTTTGTTTCTTTAATTATGATGGTCCTGAATAAGAGGCTCAGCCTAGGCTGCAGGCTCTAGCTCACCCCACCACAAGTGCGGGCTCTGCTCACCTCTTCTACTCCTTCTCCCAGCCTCTTCCCAGGCTGATCCCACCTGCGCTGCTGCTGCCCCAACACCCACTCTCACCTGGGTCTCACCTGGGTCTCACCTGGGTCTCATCTGGGTCTCACCTGGATCTCACTGGGGTCTCACCTGGATCCCACACCTTGACTGCTCATGGTAGATCTTGGCCCTGTCCTGTTAGCAAAACCATACACTTTGGATCAGTTTGAGGCACCACACACCCACAATTCTTACGTTATTGTTTTTACATTGTTCATGTCTACAACAATGCTTATAAGGCATGATCAAAAATATGGTGAATACAACTACTAAGTGCCATCGAAGAGAAGAGTAGGGATCTTCACTGAAGAAGAGGTCTGTCCAACCTTCGCAACAGTGAATGACAAGTTTTGACTTCTTCAGTGCAGTTGGTCATGAACTACAGTTGAGAGAATGGGTTTTGAAGTATGGCATCAAGCATGGATCATGAACAACACATTTCATTGCAGTTGTGTGACCTTATCAATTCAGAGTCCAGTTTTGTAAGAAACATCATCTTGGAAGATGAAATCTAGGCCTCTGGTTATGCTCTCTTCGAGGCAAAGCTTCAGAATTCTCAATGGAAATCACCCAGTTCTCCTCAAGTCAACAAAAGTACAACAGTCAAGATCCAACAGCTAGGGGATGTTGACTGTTTTTGGACCCTGATGGAATTATGCAAGCTAAGTTTATATCTGGGAACACTGCGATGAACCCTGAATATTACAAGGGTTTATTATTTAAGAAATGATGTGCAAAGAACATGGCCTAAGAAATAGGTTTCCTCTTTCATTACAACGTTCTGTGTCATACATCCCTTCTGTCAGACCACAACATTCTGGGGGGCCTTTACCCTCCCCGCTGGCCTGATCTGGCACTGGGTGACTTCTCACAACTTATAATCGGTGTTATTTTCTCAAGATCTAAGTCATTCCGAAAACTTTTCAAACAACTACATCACATTCCAATACTTTTTTCATGAGTCATAATCCACCTTCTCATTCCTCAAATGCTGAAGACACACCCACCCCCAAATACTTTTGTAGGTAATACCACAGAAATCTTCAGGGCTGGAGCTTGTTTTCTGCTTGTTTCCTCACGTGATCCATCTCTTCACCTTGTCCATGAGAATAAACAACTTTTTGGGTCTTTATTTTCAAAAAAAGGGAGACAGATTTCAAGGCCTCAACCTACATTAGGTGAAAACTTTGTGGGTTTCCTGAGCAAGGCGCAGAAGGAGTAAGGGCAGGAGTCAAGGCAGTGCTCGGGGCTGACTGGACAGGACCTCTGGGTTAGAATTGTTTCATCTCAATAATAATAATAATAATAATAATAATAATAATAATAATAATTTTATCTCATCACCTCCCCAGTTACCCTCTGCCCACCCCATCCCCAAGAGCATGGCTTGATTTCTAACACTGTAGGCTCCTTTCGTCTGCTGTGAGATTTCCTACACATGCACTCACTGTTTGTGTCTGGCTTCTTTCCACTCAGTGAACTGTCCTAGGAGGGACTTGAAGCTTCTAGCTGGCCATCACTCACCAAAGCCTGAGTCCAGGGGCCCATGTGTCCCCCCTGTTCTCCTGGCTCACTGGGAGGGAACCCTAGATCAGGGGAGGCAGAAGCCCTTGGGCTCCCTGTTCTGTCTGGCTCTGACCTCAGTGAAATCCTATCTCTGGGTAGATGTTCTAAGTCCAAGGGATAGTTAACAACTTATTTGAATAATAGTATCTTGAGAAATGATTGTTCTACTTTCAAGTGATTTTGAAACAATTACACTCACCGAGAATTTGAAAAGTCTCTTCTAGTTTTACATAGTCCAGGAGACTTCTAACCTCCAGAGGAGAAGAAACTGTGCATTACTCTGCAGGCACAAATAAGCCACATGATCCCAGGGTATCTGCCTTGAAACACAAAGGAGGCCTGTTGGGGGTGGGGGTGGGCCAGAGGGATTCTGGGTGCTCCAGGATGTATAGGCTACCTCACAGATATACTCAGTCCCAGGTTCCACACCAGACAGGGCACTCAGCTCAGACCTCTGGCTGCCACGTGTCTTGGGCATAGGCCTTTGGCTTTGCTGGCTCTGAATTCCCTGTGGCAGGGCTGTCTGGAGCTCTGAGGACTCTCGGGCCTGGGTTTTCCCAGAGATCCTGGCACTGCTGGGGTAGCCTGCTGTGCACTGGGAGCCGATGTGATGACGATCTTGCTCACCTCCCCCATGCCACAGACAGATTGTGAGACAGGCCCAGTAATGCACCAGAATGGCCCGTCCAGGCCCTGTGTCACCTGGGGCTTTATCATCAGAGCAGGGAGGGCAACATGGGCAGTTAGGAAATTAAGAGCCTGAGGGCTGTCAAGGTAGCTCAGCAGACTAAGCACCTGCTTAGACAAGCACAGGGGCCAGGATTCAATCCCCAACACTGGCCCCGCCCTTGGGTGCATAGAGCCAGCCACCAAGTCTGGGTACAGTGGTACACACCTATAAGCTCAGTGCTGGGGAGGCTGAAAACAGGAGTCCGAGCTGCCTAGAGAGAGCCTATACCAAATACATAAAATTAAAAAAAAAAGAAAAGAAAATTAGGAAGTCTGAAAAATATGCATTGACAAAAGGACTCAGGGACTAGCTGGTGAGGTAGAGCTCACAGAAGCCAGGAACTGTGTGGCCTTTCTCCAAAGACCCTGAGGGGCATCGAGGCACCGTGCTCACCATGAGAGGCAGTGACCTCCTGAGGGCACCTTCTCCCTTTCAAGAGGGAAGCACCTTTCCTCTCTCAGAGTAGGTAGGTCGACTCACTGCTGGGAGACTGGTGAGGGGGCACAGAGCAGAAGCAGCGCTGTGTGGGAGGAAGAAACTGAGAACGCTCCGGACTCCACCATGAACACAGCCCTGCTCAGCAACACCCAGCTCCCAGGGAGAAGCCGGTGGCCATCTTCACAGAAGCCCCTTTCTCTGGGTCTCAGGAAGCAGTGGTGCACATGAACATGCATGTACACACATATGCTTGCACACACATGCCTTTGCGCACACACGCACACATATCTGCATGTGAGTCCAAGTCTACCCATGTCCCTGAACCATGCACATGTGCATTTGAATACACACACAAATACACACACATGTGTGCACATGCCCATATGCACACGTGGCTTGCACTGATGCACCCATATATGCCTGGCACACAGGGAATCCCCAAAAGCATCCCGCATTCCTCAGCTACCTCCCAGAGATGCACGTTCATTTCCTGTGATGGACAGCATCCAGCAAGGAGGCACTCTCAGGGGCTGTGGAAAGATGGTTACCTGCAATTAGCAGCAGAGAAGCTGGGCACTAGCTGGCAGTGACTGTGCCCTTTTGGTTCCTCTGCAGGACCCCCTTGTCTGCCACGGCAGTGGCCAGATCTCCCTTCCTGCCCTCAGACCTATACTGCAGTGAGATCAGTACCTGTGGCTCTGGGGCCTTGCTCACCCAATGGTCATGGGCACCAGCCAGCCTGCTGGCCTCAGTTTACCCACATGGACCATCTAGTGATAAATCAGGCCATCATCAAGGTCCAGTTTCAGTCCAGGCAGTGGAGACTCAGAGCCGCATTGCTGAAGTCCTGGCCACATTTTCCTGCATCCCGGGGTTTTCTGACAAAAAGCAGCATGTTAGTGCTTGAAACGGTCTCACCTTTTGCTATTTTTGCAGGAGGCCTGAACGCAATTGTTAAAAATAGAAATAATGAGGGAAGCAAGGCTTCTGACCTTGAGTCACAGGCCAGGACGGGCTCCCAGGATCCTCCCGGGCTGGCGGTGATAAATGATCATCGCGCTGCATTTGTCCTTAGCTAATTTATCCTTGGCCTAGAGAGAAAGTTTCTGGCTTTTTTTTTTTTAAAGCTGGAAAGACGCTTCAGGCCTAATAGCTTTGCCAGGTCTGGGCACTGGGCCCTGCACATTCTGCTGGGCAGCGCTGTGGGCTGCCCTGAGGACCCCACAACCCACAGAGCCTGCCTGCTGGCAGCCACCACGGTGCTCAGCCCTCTGGACACGTGCAGGGCAGGCAGGACCTCCAGCTTCCTGCTCCCTGAACTGTACCATGCCCAAACTGGGATGAGCACTTCCTTGGGAGGCCTGCGTGCACCCTCTCTGGTGTCCCAAGAAGGCATGACAGGGCGGGACCAGGAGATGGACACACCCCAGTGTCTGGCTAAGATGGCTAAGATAATCTGCAGGTTAAGATGAGAACATGAGAGGACATGAGCATCTGCAAAGGCACTTTCCTGCCCAGAGGGCTCAGGGTGTGGCTCGTATTACTCCCCTAGGGTAACCCTGCTAGCAGCCAGGGCCCTAGAGAGGCAGGGGTCCTCAGCAAGGCTGATGCCCACTGCCCTGATGTCTGTAACATGGCCGCTTCTCTGCCCTCCTCCTTGGAGCTCAAGGTCTCTGGATTTGAAATTTGATTTCTTCAAATGCAGGGTGCAGCTCAAGGATCTTGGTTGAGGGTGTAGCTGTAGCATGTTTGTGTTGAGCAGGTCTTCTAGAGTCAGGAGGAAACAGACTGGAGGGTGGGTTTTGCAAGTTAATTTTAAAGAACACAAGTATAAGGAGGGGCAGGCAGGAGGCAGAAGATGAAGAGGGCAGCTCTGACCCAGCCAGCCAGGAGCCCCGCTGGGTCAGCTTCCTGAAGATGGGCTGTTTAATTTCTGTCCTGTACCCCTGCTCCAGCCTGGAGCCGGATCAGTCTGCAGAGCTGCCCCATGTGTGCTTTCTGCCAGTCCCACACTTCTTCCCAGCTGGGCGAGCTCCCAAGACTGGCAGAGCAGTTCCTGCCGAAGGATGTGTGTGTGGCTGTGTGCACCTGTGCCCATGAACATGCACAGGTCGGTGTATGCACAGCTACATGAGAACACACCTGCCTATGTGTGTGCCCAGATGCCTTCCTGCATGCACACACATGGAGCTAGCTCATAGGCTGCTTCTGCATGTGTGTATGATGATGTATGGCGTGTGTGCATGCCAGGTTCTGGCAAAAGTCAGACATAACTGTTATAGACGCCGCCTACCCCATTCAGGCCAGTCCTGCCCACGATGACCTTCCTGGCTCTGGACTCCAGGCTCTGTTCCTGTGGACTTCTGTCCTGAGTGAAGCCACAGCAACAGGAAGTGGCAGCTGGGTGGTTCTCTGTGGTGGCATTTGGTTGGGACAAAAGGTCATTTCCACCAAACTGCCCTTCTGGTGGAGAAATACCATGCCAAGGTGATGTGAGGCTCCTGGGCCAAGCTCATGAAGCGCCCAGAGGCCCTCATACCCTTGGGGGTAGGCACCCAGCCTGAGAACGAAGGACACGCCAGGGCTCTCACCAAATGTTTGGCTGTGGACTGGGCCCTGTGCCTGTCTACACAGGAGGATGTGGTCAGGCAAGGACAGCCTGCTGTGCTGAGGCCACCCTGGAGCAGGGAGCAACAAACCCATCGATGAGAACTCAGAGATCCACAGAACGTTGAGGGGGTTTTTAAAGGATGTGTAGAAGTTCTCCCGGAGGGGTAGATGGAGGCAAGGCTGGACTAGGGTCTAGTTTATTTTTTACTTATTTATTTATTTTTAATGTACTTGTTTGTTACAGGGTCTCACTACACAGCTCGAACTCATAATGATCCTCCTGTTTTCAGCTTCCCCAAAGCTGAGATTACAGGCTTGTGCCATGATGCCCGAACTCTGTGGCTAGCTCAGCCTGCCCCGGGGGCGGGCATAGGGTCCATTCTCAAAAAGAAAAAAAACAAACTATATTCTCCAGTCCCCAGAGCCCTGTGTGATCAGACCAGGGTCTCCTCGGGCTCCAGCTACACCCCCTTTCACTGATCCTTCCAGTACAGTATTTCAGCAACTGTGGCTTTTCTGGTTTTTCAGTTTCTAATAGTCAGAAACAAACTTTATTGTAGGATTACTGCAATCCAGTAGTTTAGAATTTTCACACCAGGTCAATGGTCCCTCAGAGAGTAGGTCCACTTGAGGATGCTGACCCAGAACTATCCATGCTGGAGTGGGGACACCTACCCTGTAGGGTCAGCCACGCTGCATGCCAGGGCAAAGGTCAGATCATCAGAGAGGGAGGGAGTAAGACAGGTCCTAGGGAACAGAGACTCTCCCACAGCCCAGGGAGGCCCCAGGGGTACCCTCAAACTGTTTTCTGGTCCTGTCCCTGGATATAGGTGTCCTCTCCCCTCAGTTTTGGCTCAAGGGACACCCCTGTACTTCATGTAATCACCAAATGTGGACCAGTTCAGCCTGGATACTGATGCTTCTCAAACATAACTCAGGCTTTATTCTTGGAAGTGATCATCCTTAGGGCCCAGGGGGTCCCAAGGAGTCTCCCACCATCCTGTCCCACTGGGTAGAAAAAGCGAGAAAAGAGGGGCACAGAGCAAGACTGGCCAGGAGTGGGTGCAGCTCTTGGACCTGAAGTCTAAGCACAGGTCTAGCACCGTGCTAGACCCAGTCTGAGCTGGGCTGGCCAAGAATTCCAGAAAGCAATTTTAAATTCTGAACCACATTGTATGTAGTATGAGCCCTATCATAACACAGGTAGTTGACTTAAAAAAGAACAGTATAAAATGAAACCTGATTTTTGAATCTATGTTTATAAAATTAAAAAGAAAAACTGTCTCAACCGGGCATTGTACTGTACAGCTATCATCCAGCTACTTAGGGATGTTGAGGCAGGAAGATTGTTTGAGATCAGGAGTTTGAGGCCAGCGTGGGAAACACAGTAAGGCCTCAAAACCAAAACAAGGGGCTGGGGAGATGGCTCAGCAGTCTAAGTGCCTGCCTGGCAAGCGCAAAGACCCCGGTTTGATCCCTGGTACCACATGCCTACCAGCCACCAAAACCAGGTGTAGTGGCACAGGCCTGTAATCCCAGCACTCAGGAGGCTGACACAGGAGGATCACTATAAGTCTGAGCTTTATAGTGAGACCCTATGCCAAACAAATAAATAAATAAATGATTTTTTTAAAAAATTTTATTAAACCTGTCTCTTCAAAAAGAAATCCTACCCCCCCCCCAAAAAAAAAGCTCTAGTGGATTAAAGTGCCTGCTTAGGCAGACACAGGTACGGGGGTTCAATCCCTGGCATGTCATATCAACCCCGCCCACAGGGCCTGCTAAGAAAGCAATTGAGACTGGTTGTGGTGGCATGCCTCTATAATCCCAGCACTTGGGAGGCTAA